>JAWNNP010000786.1:0-226754 GCA_035044805.1 Leucophenga maculata
GAACCTTGGTACCTCAAGAATGGTGAATCGTAAGAGAAAAAGTGACTGGACCATTTTTGTAGAGAATTGTATGATCTACAACTTTTCTAATCTATTTTCCCGATAAAACTTACTGTTTTCGAGAAAAATGGGAAAAACCTTAATTTTGTACTTTTGACCTTAAATAAAATTGTTTTGCAGAAGTAGGAGCGTAGGGGACTTTTGATATTTTATTTATTATGATGTATTTAACGTCTCTGCCAATTTTCACTTCTATGCGAATTTTTCCTAAGTCAAATGTCTATTTTAACTGAACTAGAAGCCTAGATATTCTACACTTTCCTTAAAAAATGTGACTTCTCGCGGGAGACTCTCATGTTTGCCTCGAACAATTTTTGTAAGACCCATGCAACATGCTGGACATGGTCCTGTTCATTCTCTGAAAAAATGATTTTACCATCGACATACACATAACGAAACTTTCCTATCTACTCTCTCAACACATCATCAATGGCTCTTTGAAAAATGCTGGGTGTATTCTTTAGACCGGAAAAAAGCGGTAATTTCTTTATCTTGTTCCGATAGTTCCGATAGATGGAAACCTGACTTCAGGTCAAGTGTTGTGAAAATCCATTTTTTGAAATTTTTTTTTTAAGTTTTTTATTTTTATTTATTGAATCTATTCAAAATATGAATCTAACAATAAGTTTTTAAATCTTCAATTCTAAAATACAACAAAAAAAAAAAATGATATAACAATATAATAGTAAGATGTAGCAAATACTTCTCACATTTGAATTTATAATGAGCTCAGAAAATTAACTTTCTTTCTTTGACTACTACATGTAGCCTCTCCGCTCCTCACGAGATACTACATCGTTCGCCATTGACAGCAAATCAAGTTCTGAGCGTCTTATGTGGATTAATAAGATTAAAATATCGGTTGATCATTTAGCCGAAGACGTGAAATCGTTACTGTATTCGTCAGTCATCTTGCAAGTGGGTTAGGAAGCCTCAAGAGTTTACTCGAATATTTGAATTTAAAACGGTTCATTTCAGTTTTAACAAAAGGAACTTGTAAGTCCATATGTATATTTTCATTTCTTACATACCAGAAAACCCCAGTTATTGTTCTTAGTATCTTAGATTGTGCGCGTTGGATAACTTCAATGTTATTAGTACTGGCATTTTCCCATAATTCAATGCCATAAATCCAAAAAGGCTTAATGACACTGTTATACAATAATATTTTGCTATCGAGACTTATTAACCAATTCAAATTGCTGGCTTTAATATTCATAGTATCCTTTTTGTGTTGATATGGTTATGCCATATAAGGCGTCTATTTAGATCAAACCCAAGATATATAACATCGGACGTTTGCAATATCAAAACCTTGTTTAAGATTACTGGGGAGAAAGTTTTATGATTAAGAGTAAACGTAACATGCTTGCATTTCCGCTCGTTTACTCTTATGCGCCAGTTTGCAAGCCATTCTTCCACACACCGTAAGTGGATGCCTAGGTTAGAAGATGCTTTAATGTGGCATTTATCACAACTAAGTATGGCTGTGGCCTGGTTGATGTCCTCGAAAAATGCAAGGCTGACATCACCGCAATTCAAGAAATTCGATGGATAGGGCAGGGTTGCTCTAAAAAAGAATCCTGTGACATCTACTACAGCTGCCATGCGATTAAGCACGAATTTGGATGTGGTTTCGTGGTGAGTAGGAAACTACGTGGCCTCGTCTCAAGGTTCACACCTGTTGACGAGCGCCTAGCCGCGATACGCATCAAGGCTAAATATTTTTATATTAGCCTGATTTGTGCGCACGCCCCGACGGAACAGAAAGACGACGATGCTAAAGATGAGTTCTATGAGCGCTTGGAACGCCTGTACGAGCGCTGTCCCAAACACGATGTTAAAATCGTGCTTGGCGATTTCAACGCCAAGATTGGGAAGGAAGGAATCTTTGGCCCAACCGTCGGAAAATTTAGCCTTCACGACACTACCTCCAATAATGGAGAGAGGCTAATCGATTTCGCCGTAGGTCGGAACATGGTAGTTAGTAGTACCAGATTTCAACATCTTAACATCCACAAGGCTACATAGCTGAGTCCTGATCAAAAACCACGCAATCAAATTGATCATGTTCTGATTGAAGGCACGCATCGAGCGTGTTGGACGTGCGAACGTGACGTGGTCCCAACATTGACTCGGACCACTATCTTGTCTCAGCCAAGGTACGCACTAGGCTCAGCGTAGTGCACGCCGCACGTTCTCAAACTCACTCTCCCAACTGCTCCAGGAAACCTCTCCGTCTACTCGAGATATATGTGAGCAGTGGACACATATCACCCGCTCCATGGATAGGGCTGCCAAGGATGTCATTGGTTATACAAAACCTGTGAAGAATTCTTGGTACGACGAGGAGTGTCGCAATGCTACTGTAGAGAAAAACGCTTCCTATCAGCGAACTCTGCAGTCGGGATCAACGCGAGCTGTTAGAGAACGATATCGAGAGAAACAGAGAGAGTAGAAACGCCTTTTCAGACGCAAGAAAAAGGTGCAAGAAAGGCGGGATTTTGATGATGTTGAGATGTTACGTAACAGAAATGAAGCTCAAAAATTCTATCAAAATGCATTAACCAACTTTTATGCAAAATATGGTCCGATGAACGCATACCCAATGACTTGAATCTCAGTGCTCTCTGTCCTATCTTTAAGAAAGGAGAACCCACTGATTGCGACAACTACCGCGGAATAAGTCCTTTTTCCAATGGACATAAGACTCTTTCGAGCGTATTGTGTAATAGGCTGAAGCCATATACCGACTCTCTGATAGGACCAAAAAGGTCGACCAGTGACCAAATATTCACATTACGCCAAATCTTGGAAAAGAACCGTGAGTTCAACAAAGACACTCACCACCTATTTGTCGATTACAAAGCCGCTTTCGACACGCCGATAAGAGCGAAGTTCTTCGACGCCCTGTCTGCACTAGGTATCCCGGCAAAGATTGTCCGTCTTTGCATGGCGACGCTATCTAACACAAAAAGCGTTGTCAGGGTGGGGAAAAACCTCTCCGACCCCTTTGATACCAAGAGAGGTTTCAGGCAGAGCGATACTCTATCGTGCGATTTTTTCAATCTCCTGATGGAATACATCCTACGCCAATGCCCGTACATACAGAGTATGTCGGGCTCGATCTTCCAAAAGGAAGTGATGCTGCTCGCTTTCGCCGATGACATCGATATCACCGGCACGCAGGAACGGCGAGTCAGCAAGGCGTTCTCGGAGATTGAAAAACCGTCTCGGCTCATGGGTCTAGCGGTGAACAAGACAAGACGAAGTACTTGGTGTCTTCTCGCACTCCAGTCAATGCGTCTTGGACGGTCAGTGACGATGGACAATTTCAACTTTCAGTGTTGTAGAAAACTTCGTCTATCTTGGAACAGAGATAACCAGTAACAACAACGTCCGCCTGGAGATCAGGCGAAGCATCACGCTTGCAAACAGATTGCTTTTCTGGGCTGAGCAAGCAAATGAGAACTAAAGCCCTCTCTCGACGGACGAAAATAAAGATCTATAAGACGCTGATACTCCGAGTCCAACTGTATGGCGCAGAGGCATGGACCATGATTGAGTCGGACGAAACAGCGTTGGAAGTCTTCGAGAGGAAGATTCTACGCAGGATCTTTGGTCCTATTAGAGTCGGCGACGAGTTTAGGTCCCGTATGAACCGCGAGCTGTACGAGCTATTCGATGAGGTTGACATAGTCCAGCGCATAAGATTCCAGCGGCTGCATTGAGCTGGACACCTCATTCGAATGGACGAAAGAGCTCCAGCACGCATGGTTTACATGGGGGGCCAAAACTTGATTGGTGGACGCCGACATAGAGGACGACCGGGCCCTCGATGGAATGACCAGGTATGGAGAGATCTCTCCGTACTTGACATTCAAACTAGAGATGGGCGCGGGATAAAAAATTTGTCCCGATCCCGCCCGCTCCCGAGAAAAAGCTCTTATCCCGATCCCGCCCATCCCGGCGATTTTTTAATTATCCCGCGGGTCCCGCATCCCGCCCGATTTTTAAAAATTTTTTTTTTATGTTCACTAATTTAATTTTTAAATAATTATGTCATATGTATATGAAATATATTTTAACATTTATTTTGAACTCATATAAACAAACTTGAACAATGTTATGATGGAAAAAATTTTAACATATACAAAATTATTATAGAAAAGATCGTGTACATATTAAAGATAATTTTTTTAGTTACATTTTAGTTGCTTAGCTACTTTTTAGCTTTTATTTTTATTCAAAAACAAAATTTTTTCAAAGTTTTCACTTAACAGGCGCGTACGTCTTTCTTCTAATATTCTACTAGAAACAGAAAATACTCTCTCGCTCGTAGCCGATGAAGTTGGTACATTTAGAACTTGTCTGGCAAGTTTTTGAAGAAGTGGTACGGAATTACACTCTTTCCAAAATATTAAAATTGGTACAGATTCTCTGTTTTTAATATGATTATTGTAATAGTTTATTTGTGCAGTTATGTCGTTTTCAGGTTTCGGCGATTTATCTGCAAATTCTGAAAAACGAACTTTATTGACCTTTTTAGGCCCTGTACCGAAGTTACAAGAGCCTATTGGGTTTGTGCAAATGTATGTAACAGGTAGAAATAATAGTCAGGAGACCCCCCAAAGTTACCACCATTATGGTCAGGAATGAAAGAGGAGTCGATATAGCCATGTCCGTCTGTCCGTCTGTCCGTCCGTCCGTCCGTCTGTCCGTCTGTATGAACGAAAGGATCTCGGAAACGGTAATAGATAGAGACTTCGTGTTTTTTGCATTCGACTAGGATTGCTCCGGAATTTCACAAGTTTATTTATCTTTACATTGCAGTGGTTCAGTAATTTCTGATACCATAAGGCGTACTCATGAATTGTTGGCTCACTATCAGAGCTCAAACACTCTGAACATTCTTTAAAAATACATAAAAAATTAACAATTTGAGTTAAAAAGTTAAAGTCAATGTTGCAAAGCCTTTTTGCGTCATTTCTTTCATTTAAAAGTTTCTGGACCTCAGGAAATGACTCTAAAATACTATGTAGCATAGTAAAAAATGAGTTCCATCGAGTTTTTACGTGTTTTTTAAGTGATTTAGATAGTTTAGAGTTAAGCTCTGAGTGCTTAAAATGAGCCACTAGCGATTTAGCACTATCAATTAGTAAGGTAAGTTCATATATATATGCTTTTTCAAATAAATCGGTCATTACTAAGTTTAAATTGTGACATGAACAAGCAATGCGTTTATAATGTTTAAAGGCTGCTTTGATATTAGCGCCATTGTCTGTTACAACATAACTATAACGTAAACTTTCATCTAAATCATAATCTTTTAAAATATTAAGAACAAATTGACGAATATTGTCGCCACTCTTGCTAACATTCAAAAACTCATGGTTCGCTAAAACTTTAACTTTTAGCTCATAGTTTTGTTCTATAAAATGTGCTGTCAATGTGAGAAAACTACGTTGCGAGTACTCATCAGTCCACATATCCGTCGTGTACGCTATCGACTGATCGGCCAGTTCATCCTGCATTTGATCTTTAATTTTGTCATACTCGGCAGGTAAAATGACATTTGTCAGAGTTTTTCGTGATCTAAGCAATTCCTATGCGTTTTGTTTTCCGAATTGTGCGCCGATATCAATTAAAGTTTGTACCAGCTGTAGAAAACCTTCTCCTAATAAATCAAGAATATGAATTTGTTAACTTATTTGACACACATGTGTGTTCTATACAAAAACCTACCTTCGGTGGTACAAAAAGGGTGCAAATCTTTTGTAAAAACAATAGCTGCTTCAGGGCAAGATTGTTCATCACCTCCGGCGGTACTTTCTTCTTTACGAAAGTTTCCAATGTGGTTTGAGAAGTGCTGCTGTTGTTGTTTTTGTCTATTGTACACTTATGCCGGCGCATGCCACTGGTGCCATTGCGCGTCGTAAACGGCAGCACATCTTTGCAAACCATACAACATACAAAATCAATTAATTTATCATTTAAATTGATGAGGTGAAAGTTTTTCCAAATTTCTGATTTTCGAATTTGATGATATTAATTTAATGCATTTATCTTTTTGTATAATTTTATTTTTTATTTCACTTTTTTTTCTGTCCGCCGTTATTACATTTTAGTGTCACCGTGTAATGCAAATAAGATGGAATAACGCAATACCATGCAGAGTCGCATTTACTGTTCAAAAAAGTACTATTTTTTACGGAAAATCAAAACAAATACCAAACTGCAACAAAAATGTTTTTTTTAGTGCAAAGTACATTCGTATATGGAAAAACTGCTATTTGTTATTGTGTACGCACATGCAAGTTAAATTTTGTGCATGACTTGATCGGGTCATTTTGCGGGACCGGCGGGAATTTCGGGATACTCGAAAGTTCCCGTGAAATTTGTCGGGTCCCGCGGGAACCCGCGCATTTCCGTCCCGTGCCCACCTCTAATTCAAACCGACTGACGCCAGCGCGCACAAAGATTATGGAGGCTGGCGCGCCTTCCTAGACGCGGCCATGACGGTTGAGGGCCACATAAGTAAGTAAGTATGGTTGTGTCATCGGCAAATGTTGATGTTAAAAATCTAGAAGTCAGCTATGTATAATACATGCAGTAATGGGCCAGCAAAAACTTCACTTTCTTTTGAGATGACATTATTATATTTTACAGCAAACATTCTATTTGATAAGTATGAGTCTGGTATGCGATGTACATTAGGTGGTAGAAGTGTCTTTATTTTGTATATAAGTCCTTTATGCCATACTTTGTCAAATGCCTGAGAAACATCGAGACAGTACATTTTCTTTTCAAAAATTTTTCTTATTTCATTAGTAATACGGTTAACTTGTTCAACAGTGCCGTGTTTTCCCCGAAACCCAAATTGATGTACCTGAATTTTATTATGTTGTCGAAGGTATGGCGCAAGTTGGCAAGGTAGTAAACTAATTGGTCTATAGGATGCTACCTGAGTTCTTTACCCGACTTAAGGATCATCTTTACAACTGATTTTTTCCAGTCATTTGGAAAATATCCTATTTTCAACATACCATTCAACATAGAACTCTGAAATATTCAATAGCCACAACCAGGAGTTATTTTATCATCTTAGGTGAAAGTCAGAGATAAGCTATCCAACATTCATGTTATAAAATCTGGTGTCCCCCAAGGAAGCTTGTTGGGCCCTCTACTATACTCGCTCTTCACAGCTGATCTCCCTGTACCCTGTGCAGTCATAATGGCAACCGACAAAGTACTGCTGGCGTCATATGCAGACGATGTTGCCATTTTGTACAACTCAAAATTCGAGTACGAAGCGGCAGATGGTGTGCAGGAATAAGGCCGTTCTCACTCAAGCTAATGAAATAAGATACCTTGGGCTGACGCTGGATAAGAGGCTAACGTTTGCGCTGCAAACCAGAAACCTAGTCAGCCGTTGTCGCCTCAGAATGAGGTAACTCTACTGGCTCATAAATAAACGAAGAACGGTTTACAACTCTGTTGTTGCCCCCATTTGGAGGTATGGAGTCCAGCTATGGGGCATATGTTCCAAGACACATCGAAAGCGCATTCAGGTGTTGCAAAATAAAGCCCTGCGGATGATCAGTGATTGCCCATGATTCGTCCGAAACAGCACACTCCACCTTCGAGTGGAAACGATAGAGGAGCAAATTGGCCACCATACCAGTCGGTACAACACAAGCTTGACTTGCTCGCACTCTACCAAACAGGCGACCAATCAACAGACTTAGAAGGCGAAATGTCTTCCTCTAATTGAACGCCGCTTATGGCCCTTATCTTGATACCCTTTAAAGAGCCGGCGATGCTTCATAATAGAATCCGTTTTTGTTAAAAATTAAATGTAAATTGGTTCAATAAACTTAATTTAAAATCGAAAAAAAAAAAAATTGTAATTTCATCAATGCCTGGAGACTTTTTCGATTTAATTTTGTTTTTTATTGTGTTAGCAATTTCTTCAGTAGATATATTAATTTGTTCCGTAATTTTCGAAATGCTATTGAGTTCGTTGACTTAATATCCACTTGAATCAGGGTTTGCTTGAAAAACTTTGCTTAAGTGCTGGGCAAAAGTATTAGCTTTTTCCTCTTCAGTGCGAGACCAATCAACATATTCGTTTCTTATTGGAAACTCTCCGTCAGTTGCTGTTTTTAACCTATTTATAGCCTTCCACATTTCATTTCACTTACAGCAGAGAGATTTTGAACATGAATGCTTTTTGAAGCTCTTTCAGCATCTTTTACCTTAAATTTTAAGACTGGAGATCTGTGTTTTAGCCATTCCCTTCTACATCACCTTTTTTTCTGTAGCAAGCCTTTCTATATCGGAGTTTGTCAAATATTTATTTGTTCGAGGTTTTACGTCTCGTGGTGTGGAGACCATTGCAGCAGTATTCATCATCGTCCTTAATATGTTGACCTGATCATCAATGTTAGTCTCACAATTAATGGAAGGGCTAATGTCGATATGGCTACTAATGTATTTTTTAATATTTTAGCCAATTTGTACGTGAAGAAGTTAATTTATATGGTGCAGAAGTTTCAATTGGCGAGTCATAGATAGAAAATATCAGGGGAGAATGATCAGATGAAAGCTCATAGCTTGTCGTAACAACTATATATTCCGATTTATATTTATAGTAACACCAAAATCTATACGGTAAGGTATTTTTGACCTATCAGCCGGCCAGTACGTTGGCTGCTCCGGGGAGGAAATATCCATCGATGCAAATTCATTCATAATTCATTTTTATTGTTTCCTACCTCTCGGAGTTACAAGTCTTGATACCCAGTACGTATGTTTTGCATTGTAATCCCCAGCTGCTAAGTATCTTTGTCCTAATGTATCAAAAAATTTTTTAAATTGGTTCTCAGTTATTGAGAAACGTGGTGGACAGTATAAGGCAGACATCACTAGACTCTTTCCATGACCTTGAACTTTGACTGTAATTGCTTGTAAATAAATTTCGGAGTGCGAATCCATAGCGCAGTGCTTAATTATGTTTCTAATAAGTATGCCGGTTCCACCATGTGCTTTACCATCTGGGCGATTAGTAAAATAGAATTGAAACCACGGAATAGAAAATTGTATTTGTCAGTTAAATGAGTTTCTGATATAAGAAATACATCTATATCTTTACTACATAAATAATGTTTTAGTTCATTTCTATGGCGCACAATATTTTAAACATACTCATTTTTCAGCCAGAAATATTTGAACCTTTTGGTTTTGTGTTTTCATTAGTTTTTTAAGCATAGTTTGCATATTAGTAAACTGAACCATGAATTGAGACATTGTTTGTTTGGTTAAGTATTAGATTTTCAATATTAAATTTTGGGTGACGGCTGTTTTGTTTATCAATGTTTTGGTTTTGAGGCTTTTGTGTTTGATGAGCTATGTTTAGATTTAGTCTTAAAACACTTGCGTATGACATATTTGGAGTACCATTCGTAACAATTGGTTCGCTTGTAAAGATGGCAGATGAAGCTTCTTTAAACTACAGTTTAATTTCTTTAAAGACAGCACAACCCCTATAATTTTCATTTTACGCATACACTAGCTAGACAACAATAAGTTTTAGTATGTCCAAATTCATGACAATTCGTGCATTAAACTGGACCCCTGCGCTTGTGTGGTTCTTCGACAGTTATTTTGTGATGCAAAATGTACTGAAGCTTATATATTGGTTAGATTTCATTTTTCTTTAAAGTGTTTGATTCAGGTAGAAGTGCAACCTTAAACATTGATTGTGGTACCTTGTTTCTGTTAAAAATATTAATAACTACTTTTGGGTTAAACCCTTTTTCTTCTAACGCTTCTCTAATCCCATTTGTATCAGCATCTGATCCTATACCCTTTATTACAACATCTACGCCCCTGGCACTTTTTAGCTGGTATGTGTAATAATTTTTATTACAGTAATTTAAGTACTTGACTATTGTGCGACAAAAATTCTTCTTGTATGTTTGGATTTTTGTATCTTTGACTGCTCCCTTTGTAATTGGCACAACAAGATAACTGTCCGTACCAATAATGCTTGTTAAATTTTTTATAAGTTCATTTGTGGTGGTTTTGCGACTTTTTGAATACCCTCCCCTTCAACAGATTGGCCATCATTTTCACTATTATTAGCCAAAATGGCAAATCTATTATTATTTGCTGTTATTAAACACGGGGATGCGTATGAATTTGTGGATGCTGTTGAATTTGCTGGAATAAGAGACTTCGTTGGCGTAGCGCACTGAGTAGGCCCAGATGTATGAGTGTTGTTGTTTAGTTTGCTATGTAGCAAGGATGGGGAGCAGGAACTTAATTCCTTGCGTTAACAGAAAGGGATTCTGTTTTATTGTCTTTGTTGATAGCGTTTTCATTGGTTGGAGGATTTGATACAAAAGAGAAATAAGCATCTCTCCCGTCAGTTGAAAGTCTACGCAAATGAAGTTGAGCGCAGCTCATCTGTATTTTTTGTATATTTTGCACTTTTTGTTTTATTTGTTATATAATCCATGACGCGACGCTTTGTTATGTTGCCGTGCTTATCTGTCCCCTTCATATCAACAACCCAAATAGGGTTATTATTGGGGGATCTGTAAGGTCGAATTACACAATTTTTTAGTAAATCACGGATTTTTTTCGTTTACCATTGGATACAATTTTAAGTAAATAGTATTGTCACATTTACTGTGAATGGTGATAATAATATTTATGTTAAACGGGAGTGCTTCGTTTGGGTCTGCGAAGACTGCCAGCAACATCTTCATTATGCTATGCAATCTTTTATTTATTATTTCAAGCACTTTTATGTCCTCAATTTGTGTGAAGTTTACATCCGGACATTTAAGAAATTCTATAGGTTCACTCCCTATGTAAGTTTTAACGATTTTGTTTACAAAATCTAGTGTAGCCCCTGTCTGCAAACCTGTAACTCTCTTCATTTGATTTGATCCTACGCCAGCGCTAGAGCTGAAGGCAGGTCTGATGGGCGTGCTGCAAACAAAATATCACCAAGGGATTTCTTTACTCCAGAAATGAATACCCGTAAGGCATTTTCCCTGTTTTTTTATTTAAAAATTCTGCTACCGTACTGCTGCAGGACATATAAGTTTTGTTTGTAAGCAGAGTAGATCTGCTTTGATCTGATAATAATATTCAAGTAGTGTCGTGTCCCTCTGACACAAGGTAGACATCTCTTGTTTAATCAGATAAACAGGTCGTTTATCTGCATATGTAAAGTCTAAACGAGCTATAATAGCTCTGAAATTTAAAACCGTGTTAAAGGATGCCAGAGCCATGTCGGCCATCATAGTTTTGGAAAAACTTATATGCAGTGTGTGCTGCCTGCCTCCATACTTAGGATTCTTGTCTTCCGTCAAAGTCTGGAAGGGTCCTCACAATATCGAGGGACACTTCGCATGTTACGCCAGCCCTGATTGTCTCGTCTTGAAAGATTTCTATCTCAGGGACACTGACATCTAAGTAATTTATTCTGTTATTAATCTGACTCAACTCGAGGTCAAAACACCGTTTCTGTTCTGTACAGAGCACCAAACTCAACTGTTCTTCTTTTAAATCCATTTTTTTGGTTTCTATCTTTATCTTTTTGAATTTTTTTGACAAATCTTCGATAATCAAAAACTATCACTCATTCAAAACTAGAATTTTACAGTTGGAATCGCTCTACAAACGTAAGTATCACGATAATTTATTATTATTAATATTTCATTTTTTTTAAATAACAAAAAAAATTATTTTTTAATTTTTTCCTTATAAATTAGAAAAAGCTTGCGCTATACTCACGATTTCATTGTTTTCTAAATTACCTTATTATTTAATCTGATTGCTGCCGTCGTATTGAATTCCTTCTTTACGAACTACGGGTGGTCTTCCTTCTTCTACAGTTCCTTCTTGCAGGTTCGTTGCTTGATGACCTTTTATTACTTTATTTTTTGTTTCTGTACAGTTCGTAATAATTATACAAGTATTAGTGTGAGACTAATATAAATATCTCACAGTTCCCAGTGACAGTTCTTTCGCCCGATAATATAAATATTTGCAAAGTTTGTGATACAAATTCTTCACTTAAAATTTTCTCAAGTTTTTATACAATATTCAAAATAATAGTCTATATTGCTATTTGCTCTTTATTTGAAAAAAAATTTTTTTACTATACATATTTGCAATCAGTCCAAACTTAGGAACTATAATTAAATTCAATGATATCTTGAACAAAAATTAAATTAAAAAAAAAATTAACAAATTAACGAATATATGTTTAAATATATATGTAAACGCATAAAATGCATAATGAAAAGAATGGATTATAAACATGTGTATTTTTCACAGTAACCATAAAGTTATATTTATGTAGGACGGCGGTTTGGCAGATCCAAAGGATGAAACCTTTATTTGAAATAATACTTGTTGAATAATTCTTCTATTAAGTATTTAAACTGTGCAACTAGAAATTAAATTTCAACAACTGCTAAAAATAATTTAAAATAAAAAATTATTTAATTAAACACTCAAAACTTTTCGTAATAATTAAACTAAAGTAAAAAAAAAATTTATTAAATAATTGTTACATTTTTGTTTAAATTATACTCGTTAAAAAGTGCAAAATATTGTGGGGTGAAAATAAAACTAGTGCAATGTAAAGTTTCTGTGCATATAAAAACAAAGAAAAGTAAAACCAAACTAACAAAACTGCACAGTCAAACTTACATACAAATATATAAAATTGTTTGTGCGTAAATTAGATATAGTTTATGTATATATCAATCAATATATCAATCAATATACCATATATATTGATATATTGATTGATATATATAAAAATCAATGCCACTTTTCGTTGTAATTTTATAACTCAAGAACGGGCTCACCAATGTTTAGGCCTTGTTCGGATTATTTAGTATATGGTTTTTGTGAAGATTGCACAAAATCGGTAGGGCTTTTCTTCATTTATTACTTTTTTTGTAACAAATGAATTCAATAAATGGCGGATCATTTTGTTAATAGCGATTTTGCTGTCAAATTGAAATATTTTTCAGATGGGGATTGTGCACAATACAAGCATGTTGTTATGTCATTCATGCGTTCATTTCATTTGGACGTGCTTCGATTAAAGCAAATTGTCAGCAATAATTATTGCTTTATGTTTTTATTATTATAAATCGCTGCGTGCTTTTAATTGTTCTCAAAAAAATCAAGTGTATAAATTTTGTAAATAAATTAAATATACACAAATTTTTCCAAATATATATTTTGTGCAACAATTCAAAAACAAGTGAATTAAATCTAAATAAAAGATGAGCAGCGCTCATTACCAAAAACAAAACTCGGTTGCATCGAGAAATGCATATTTCTCGTTTGTTTCCCCGTGTAACAACAACAAAATTTCTTCAAACTCCAACTTGTCTGCTGCAACAAGTGAGCAGACAGAAATTTCCTGCTCTCCCGCTCACCTGAACCCTGTACCATGGAGCGCTGAATGTTCGACGCCGACTACTACACTGCCGTTACTTACACCAACAGTAGCATCAACAACTACAATAACAACGCAAAGTGGCTACGCTACGTCTACTGCTTCTACTGTAACAACAACAACGCTGTATTCCTCACTCAGCTCGATCACGTCCTCTCTATCCACATTGGCTACAGCTACTCCAATTACAACAAACACGCAAGTACTGTACTTCAACAACAACAATAATAATCAAACTTGGAAACATCCTAATGAGTCATTGAAAACAGTTAATTAAAAAATAACTAACACTGAAACTAAAAACGTAAACAAAACGAACAACAACACAAACCCACTAATAAGCAAATGCAAAACAGCAACAAAAAACAAAAAAAATAAAACACAAGCAAAATTGCAGGATTACTGGCTTAACAGATCAAATACAACAAACAGGTTCGAACTGTTAGCAGACTGTGACGACAAAACAAACGAACAAACTGACAGTGTTACTAACTCGGTGCAGGCTCCACATAAAATTAATAAACCCCCTCCAATATATGTACAGGATGTTGGCCAAATTAAAATTCTAAATGAAGCCCTTAAAGAAGTAGCTCAAAAAAACTTTGAGTTGAAAGCTTTAGCTAAAAATGAAGTTAGGATTCAAACTACCGACTCAACTAACTACAGAAATATTGTTAATATGTTACGCCAAAAAAAAAACTAAATATTATACCTTCAAGGCTAAAGAAGATAGGACCTTTAAAGTCATTCTCAGGAATATGCATCCTTCAGCTGACACTGAAGAAATAAAAACTGAGCTCTAAGAACTAGGCCACACAGTTGTGAATATATATAATATTTAACAAAGGACTACAAAAGTCCCACATCCATTATTTTCTATTGAGAAAATATTAAAGATATTTATAAAATAACACACCTGCTAACTAAAATCTCATTTGAACCACCTCACACTAAACGTACTCTTTCTCAGTGTGCTAATTGCCAAAAGTATGGTCATACTAAAAATTATCTACCCGGTCTGTGTGAAATGCGCTGGACCCCACAAAACTATAAATTGTACTCTAGCTTTTGGTAAAGGCCTCACCAAATGTGCTTTATGCGGCGGCAATCACATATCCAATTATAAAGGCTGTAAGGTCTACAAAGCAAAAAAAGTGAACGTTTCCATGCACTTCGCGAAAAAAGCTTAATAAAAGCTAATGAAAGTAAACAGGTTGCATCCACTCTTAATGCAAGTATACAAGTAAATCCAGCTATAAGCTTTGCACAAATGGCTAATGCAACACGTTCTGGAGCTAAAGCAATTTTTATGTGACTGTTAGCGCCAAATTTGAATTTGTGGTGTATTGAGCAGACGGAGCGTTTTTTTGGTTTAAAAAAAAAAATAATAAGCAATTGTACTTTTTTTTTTACACAACAGGTGCGTATAGCATTTCGTTTAATTACTTTTTTCATTCCCCTTGCGTGCGTGTTAAATTGTTGTTGGGTTGCCACAATTCCGCAATTCCTCAGTCGGCTTTTGAGTGTTTTTGTGCTCTTTCCATTTATTTTGCCGTTTTTTGTGGCGCGCGTTTTTTAAAACACAAACTCACTCAGTTTTGAGTATTTTTTTTTTGATACCTTGGGATTTTTGTTATTGGTTATTTTTAATTGGTTGCCTTGCAATCGATTGTGTCATCATCGGTCTTCGAATATTTATCGCTTTGATCGAAGTTGTACCGATCGATCGAAGTTGTACCGAAAATCAAAACAAACAGAAACAAAAAAAAAAAAAAAAGAGGAAGCAGCTGCACCAGCGCATGTTACATTAATTTTTTTTATAATAAATAAATATATATATATATATTTAAAATTAAACACAGTTGTGGTGTGGTGACAACTGTGTTATTGTGGTGCGTGTTTCTATTGTTTTTATTTCTGGACATAAATATTGTGGACCGGCATCGTCTGTCACAAGCGATCGGTAGTTGTATCGCTGGACGGACAGACCGCAACAAGAGGTTAGTGTTTTATATTTGAATTAGAATTGGATAAATTCTTTTTCTTTTTTTTTTTTGAGGTCTAAGCCAACTGCGTTGCGGACTTCAACAATATTGGATTTGTCTGGAAATTATTTCCGCTGACGGGTGCCGCCAATTGTTAAAAAGCAAAAAAAAAAAAAATATAGTGAGTAAAACGCGTGCAACTATTTTTCATTTATATTCTTTTTTGTTGCATTTCTTATTTTTTGTTGCGTTTTTTTGCTTTGGAATTTGGTATACGAGATCAGAGATCAGTGAAGATTTTTTTTTTGTGCGCTATATATAAAAAGTATTGTTTTTCGGGCTGTGAATATTTATTTCAAACAAGTGTTATTCACTACCCCTTTTTTTCGAAATAATTGATCACAGCGCCGGCTTTTATATATAGTAAACGCACTTTAATTATTTGTGAAAACAAAAAGAAAAGAGATTAAATTTTTCGAAACAAATTGAATCGAAAGTTTTTTCATTGAACATTTTTTGTCGTGGTTTTTCTTTTTTTTTTGCTGTAGAATATTTAACATATTTTGTAAAGAATATATATATATATTAAACAATATGGCAGAAAATAGATTCAATCATTGTGCCGACGAACTTCTTCGTTTCGCGGCACAATGTAAAGAAATGCGCCCGGAGGAACAAACATCCTTCACAACAAAACTGTTGAAGGATGAGTTAAAGAGCTTATGGCGTGCCGTTAAAGTTTCATACGACAAGTTAATGTGTCAGAAACCAGAGGGCTTGGACAAGGAAGTTGTCATGGCAAAGCAAGGCATATGTTTAAGTGCTTATATGACCTGTGGAACCATGGTGGACATGACTTGTTCACTTCTGCTAGAAGAAAGGTGTTCGACAAGGGTTCATAATTCAGGGCATTGTGAAAGTAGTGCAGGGGCCCGGCCCCCCATGTGCACGTGTGTGAGCAACATGCAATATATTCCCTTGTCACCTTAAGCAAAAAACTCGTGATGAAGCTCGAGATATTGTCAACCGATCTCCGCTAACCAACGATGGGTTTGAGTTAGCGTGGCAGAATCTGGTTGACAGATATGAAAACAAAAGAGTGTTAGTACATAGTCAGCTCAAAGCATTGTTTAGTTTAGAGCCTGTAACTTCTGAAAATGGTACGGCCATTAAAAGGTTACAGCGTGAAATTAACAATGCAATTGCTAATTTGAGGGCTAATAGTATCAGCATCGAAAATTGGGATGCTATACTGGTTTTTCTTTGCTCTACACGTCTACCAGATAATACTCTGGCGCTTTGGGAACAGTCTTTGGAAGATAAACGCCAAATTCCAAAGTGGAAGGATATGGATACTTTCATAACAGGCAGGTTCCAAACTTTAGAAACGGTTTCAAATCTTCGTAGCTCTGCGAAGTCCGTTTCTGTTAAGCCTGATCCTAAGCCTGATCACAACAAATCGAAGCGGCCTTGCAAAGGGCACAGTCGATGTGCAAGTTGACACAACGAAATGCCGAAATAGCACCGGTCTACAGAGGGACATCGACAAAAGTAATGGCAGGCAAGCGAGCTATAGCTGTGTCTAAATTGCTTGGCCCACAGTCATTTGAGGAATGACTGCAAAAGTTTGCATAGGTGTACGAAATGCACGAAACCCCACCACACGCTGCTCCATTGGAATACTTCTGCCAATGTTTTAAATTCTCACCCCCCTTCTCCGGCAGCACAGTCAGATTCCAATGGACAGCCAGGTTCTTCGCAAGCAACGAGCAGCAATAGTTTGCAATCTTGCTTTGCATTTTCCACAAAAAATGTGCTCTTGGGAACAGCTTTAGTGCAATTAAACGTTAACAATATGGTTGTTTCTGCTCGGGCGCTGATAGATTCGGGATCTGAAGGTACGTTCATTTCAGAACGTCTTCAGAGGCGCTTTGGTGTGCGATGCGACAGAGTGCAAGCACATGTATCAGGACTAAATGCATCTGTGGCTGCTAGAATTAACAGGTCGTGTCCTTTAATTCTTCAGTCATCACTCGATCCAAACTTTAAATTGGAGACGAGTGCCTTGGTTTTACCCAAACTTACTGGATTTTTACCCAGTAAAAATATCACATTGCCGTCAAATGTCAGTTTTGATTTCCCCTGGCCGATCCTCATTAGAGGATCAGTCGACATTTTGATTGGCAGTGATATTTACCCTCAAATAGTGAGGGAGGGTATTAAACAAAATGTACTGGGCTCATTGCTGGCCCAACAAACAGTGTTCGGGTGGATTCTTACGGGTCCACTTTCTCCCCCCACCAGATGCAATACTCTTTCTATAGTGTCCTGTTTCGCTGAGTTGAGCTTAAGTCAGCAATTGCAAAAGTTTTGGGAATTAGAGAGCATTCCCAATAGGGTTTTTCAGAGTGTTGAGGACGAATTCTGTGAACGAAATTTCGTCAACACCACTCGAAGAGATAGTGATGGGAAGTTTGTGGTCACTCTTCCAGTTCGCCCTGAGTATCAGTGTGAGCAGCCCCTAGGAGCTTCACGCTCTGTTGCACTAAAGCAGTTCATTCGTAATGAGACTGCGCTTCTCCGGAAACCTGAGTTTAAGGCACACTACGATGAGGTAGTCAGTGAGTATTTGACCTTGCAACACATGCGCAAGGTAAGCCCCCCTGATGTCAATGAGCGACATTATTACCTGCCTCATCATGCTGTTTTAAAGCCGGAAAGCACCTCGACCAAGCTAAGAGTGGTTTTTAATGCTTCGTGTAGGACTTCGAATGGTTTAAGTCTTAACGACATTTTATATACAGGCCCTTCTCTTCAAAATGATTTGATGTGGTTGATAACCAAATGGCGCCTGTATAAATTCGTGTTCAACGGTGACATCGAGAAGATGTATCGCCAAATTAAGGTGGAGAAAAGTGATTCAGCTTTGCAGAGAATTGTTTTTCGTTCATCTGACAAAGCGGAGGTTGAAGACTTCGAGTTGACTACGGTCACATTTGGAGTCAATTGTGCCCCATATCTGGCCATTCGGACTTTACGTCGGTTGGCAGATGATGTCCAGGAGAAATATCCTCTAGCGTCAGAGATTCTGCGCTCGATGATGTATGTGGATGATGCACTTGCTGGTGCACATGATGTAGCCACTGCTATTCGCTCACGTGATGAGCTGATAGTAGCGTTGAATTCTGCAGGGTTTTCAATGCGAAAGTGGACTGCAAATCATGAGGAAGTACTAGCAGGGATTCCTAGCGATTTCTTGCTGAATGAACATTTTTTGACAATTGAAGACGCTAGTTCAGCAAAAACTTTGGGCATTCGATGGAATGCTAAGGCTGACAAATTTTATTTCACAGCGCAACCCTTCGACACTGAGGTGTCTTTTACGAAAAGGGAAGTCTTGTCAGTGATCGCTAGGTTGTTTGATCCGGCAGGCTGGTTAGCTCCAATAGTCGTTTTCGCCAAGGCAAAAAATTTGGTTGGAGAAGACGGATTGGGATGACTGTTTGTCTGCGTCTACACAGGAATCCTGGAAAACATTTTTGAGGGAATATGTGCGGATAAATGATATCCAAATTCCTCGTTGGGTGAATTTTTCTCCACTGGCATCTTTTCAGTTTCATGGCTTTTCAGACGCGTCCGAAAAAGCTTATGGAGCGTGTTTATTTTTGAGAGTTGAGATGGAAGACCAGGTCTACACTCATTTAGTATGCGCTAAAAGTAAGGTAGCGCCGGTAAAAACGGTATCAATTCCCCGTTTAGAATTGTGTGGGGCAGCCCTATTAGTGGACATAATTTGTTCTGCCCAACAATATTTACCCCTCACCACACACCAAGTACGTTGTTGGACTGACTCTACAATTGTTTTGAGTTGGTTACAAAAACCTCCATGCTCTTGGACAGTGTTTGTGGCCAATAGGGTTTCGAAAATTTCTGAGCACACAGAAATTAACCTATGGCACCATGTGGATTCAGCTGATAATCCAGCAGATTTGGCTAGTCGTGGTGTTTTCCCAAAGGACTTATTGGATAGTCCTTTATGGTGGAATGGTCCAGCATGGTTGCGGAAAAATGAAACATACTGGCCTCGGTTCATTTCAAGGGATGAATTGATCACATCTTGTGACAATCACTTATGGTAAATTACACTTTTTTTAAGAACTTTGAGGATGTTTTGGAAAGATTTTCCTCCTTAGAGCGAGCTCTCCGGGTGCTGTCATATGTTTGGCGTTTTGTTTCCAGAGTTATCCCTGGAATTATCGACACACCCAAATATTCAACGCTTTCAATTAGCGCGGAGGAGATCTCTTCCACAAAAAAGAGATTATTGGTGATGACTCAAAAAGCGTATTTTGCTGATGAGTATCATTCCTTATCTCTCAAGTTACCTCTTAACTCAAAAAGTCATATTCTGTCTTTGAATCCGTTTTTGAGTGAAGATGGGATAATTCGAGTTGGTGGAAGGCTGTCAGCAGCACCCTCGATGACATTTGAAGAGCGACATCCAGCCATTTTGCCTTATGATTCCCGATTTTCAAGATTGTTAGTTGCCTTTGTGCATAAAATCAGTCTTCACGGTGGCAACCAATTGATGTTGCGCCTGTTGAGAATGCAGTATTGGATTCTGCGGGCTAAGAATCTGATTAGGTTTACAATTCGAAATTGTAAAAATTGCATTTTGTTTAAGAAATCAGTGAGGAATCAGATTATGGCGGATCTCCCACCTGAGAGGTGTACTTTGTCGAGGCCGTTTACAGTGACCGGTGTGGACTTCACTGGGCCTTTCGATATAAAAAATTATACAGGTCGAGCCTGCCTTATCACAAAAGGCTATGTGTGTTTGTTTGTGTGTTTTGCCACAAAAGCTGTGCACCTGGAAGCCACGAGTGATTTATCGACCGCGACTTTTTTAGCTGCGTTTGCTCGATTCACATCACGTCGAGGCTGTCCAGCCCGAATCTTTTCGGATAATGGGACCAATTTTGTTGGTGCGTCCACCATCTTACGAAAAGAGTTTCAACAATTTTTGCAATCTGCACAAGATCGCGTGCATGATAGTTACGCAGATCGCGAAATTGTCTGGAAGTTTATCCCAGCTGGTGCACCGCATATGGGTGGCCTCTGGGAGGCTGGTATGAAGAGTTTTAAGCATCATTTGCGCCGAATAGGTGGCGAAATGAAGTTTACGATGGAAGAATTCTCTACGCTGTTGAGTCGCATTGAGGCGTGTATGAATTCGCGCCCACTATCGCCAATGTCTGATGACATTAATGATCTCAATGCCTTGACTCCGGCACATTTTTTAGGTCAATGCTCCAGTGAGCCGAAAATTTAGCTAACCCTGTTTCCATTGTGAAAAGATGGCAAAAGCTTACTGCTCTTCATCATCATTTTTGTGCACGGTGGAAAAATGAGTATCTGAGGGAACAACAGAGTAGAAACAAATGGAAGTACCCTCAACCGGACCTAGAGGTCGGAAACATTGTGGCAATACGAGATGAGAACCTTCCCCCAAATGAATGGCGGCTTGGCCGCATCTTAAAAACGTACGCAGGGAGGGATAAAAAAGTAAGAGTAGCTGACGTTAAAACCGAACGAGGAGTGGTTACTCGTCCTGTTGTCAAGCTAGTGGTGCTATATGCTTGACTGAATCCTTTTTTTGCTTCAAACAAAAAAATAAGTTTTTTACAGCACAATGGATATGGAGCAACCCCGCGTCTTGGTCTGCCGAGTGTGCAAAGGCAGCCACCGCATTCATAAGTGCCCGGAGTTTTTGGGCATGGGTCGTTGAGACACCGTCACGTCGAGGTGCCTCGCTCATGTCAGTGCGCAGCACTGCGAGCTGCTGCACAGAGTGTGGAGAGAGACACAATAGTCTCCTCCACGGGAGCCGCAACCCTTTCCGGAGGGTGAAACACCAGCGTCAACGGTGCCCTCCTCCTCTCCACCACGTCGGTCTGCAGTGTTGACCAGAGGTGATGATGAGAAAGGACTATCTCCCATTTTGGAGATAGATGAGGAAGTTGACGTTGGACTTGCAGCGGCAGAAGCTCGACCTCAACCGAGGAGTGTGTAGCCGATGAGCGGCGGCGAGAACCGGGTGTGCTCCCACGGAGGAAGCGGGCAGCTAGATGCGACCGCCGCGCTCGTGCACCGGCACCTAAGAGACGGCTCTTGTCCACGGTGTCGGCCCGCGATCTCCACTCCACGTCCCAGGGGCTTCGGTCTACGGGGTCGTTGGAGATTTGTAGGAGTGACCGGAGAGTGTCGGTGTGGCATCGCTCCGCTCCAATCCAACCGACTATACGCAGTAGGATAATTTTGAGGCCTACTGCGATGGTGCAGTTGGTAGTTCGTGGTCGAGTGCACCTGGAACGTGCTCTCCTGGACCCCTGCATGCCCCGCTCCACCATCTGTGAGCGTGTGGTACAGCGCCTCCGCCTTTCGACGACGCGGTTAGGAGTCAGCGATCACTGTTTAGTGGTCCTGAGGGCTCGGTGTGGTCCTAGCCGTGATCTCAAGGTTGTGGCGCGGGTCGAGCGGGGAGTGGACCGAATACTGCCGGAGAGGTCCGCGGAAGAGAGTCTGCGGGACCAGTTTGAAGGAATTGTGTTGGCGGACAAGGAGTTTTGGCAGTCCGGACCGGTGTCTTTGGTACTTGGAGCCGAGGAGTATCAGCACGTAATACGCCCGGCGATGCTGCCAGGATCACCCGGCCGACCGATGGCACAGCTGTCCATCTTCGGCTATGTTGTGTTCGGCGCGGCCGATGGTTAGGTGACACCGGGGGTAGTTTTTTTGCAGTGATGCTGCAAGGCGGGCGGTAATGTTAGCGCCAAATTTGAATTTGTGGTGTATTGGTTTTATTTACCACACCGCGCTAACTTTGCTAATCGCCTTGCTCATCGGCTCGCTAATTACTCTCGTTGTTGAGTTGAGTCAGTTGTAAAACTAAACCCGCGTACGACACTACTAATCTAAATTGTCTATACGATTTTCTTTGTTCGTAATTTCGATAAATACGTTTGTACAAAATAAAAGGCGAGCGCGCTTTAAATATTTATTTTTGAAACTAATAAACGCGAGTTTTATTTATTAATTGAGTCTTTCGTGCGAGTGCATCCACAGGCATCGACGACCCACCCCACCTGTCTGCGCCAGCAACTACAATACATATCTATTGGGTGTTCCAACGAGCATGGGGCTCGCGGCTTTCAAATAAAAAAGGTGAAAGACTTATATAATCTCTTGAAACAAATATCTGTAAACACCTTTCCACCGGAGAGCCTACATACTGGCCAACAGACTCAAATAAAGTATCAGATCTTATTGACTTTTGTGTTATCAAAAACATAAATATTTATCATTTTATTATTAAATCCCGGTTTGAGCTGTCTTCTGATCACTCTCCAATTCAGCTCGGTTACCTGACTATACTTACAACAAACAAGTCCACGCCAACCCTTTATAATTCAAAAACTGATTGGCAAGCATATAAAGAGTTTCTAAATATACATTTACGATCGGACATATCATTAAAATCTTCATATAATATAGAAAGTTCCGTGATATATTTTAATGCTGCTGTAGCTGAAGCGGCGCTGATTTCAACTCCGCATTTTATTCGAAAAGAAACTATGCAATTCACACCTTCCTCAATTCGCCAACAAATTGAGAAAAAAAGAAAACTTTGAAAAATGTAGCAAAGTACAAGATGTTCCGAAGACAAAACGAAGCTTAATCAAGCAACTAAGCACCTAAAAGAAGTTCATGGTAAAAATACTAACAAATATTTAGAAAGTTATCTAACCCATCTGACCCTAAATTCAGATACTAATTTCTCCCTTTGGACGGCTACAAAAAGACAGATGGTTGCTGGGCAAAAACAGAGTTTTAAAAGTCAACACTTCTAGCTGACTTTTTTCAAAACACATGACCCACAAAACTGTGAACATATGTCAGAAAATTCAAGTTCTATTCGTAACATTCCAATCCGGTACGTATCTGCTAAGGAAATCAAAATAATTATTGATAAAATCAAAACAAAGAAATCCCCGGGTTATGATATGATAACTGGTAAATTGCTGAAAGAACTTCCGAATAGTGCTGTACTATATCTCCGAAATTTATTTAATGCTTTAATAAGAATCAAATATTTTCCAAAGACTTGGAAGGTATCAGAAATCATAGCAATACCTAAGCCTGGCAAAGATACTTCCAGTGCAACTTCCAATCGACTGATAAGTCTTTTGCCGATTTAATCTAAGGTGTTTAAAATAATATTTTGTAGCAGACTGTAACAATAGTTACGTTATACCTGACCATCAATTTGGATTCCGAAAACACCATTCCACAATTGAACAAATACATAGAATAGTTAACAAAATTTATACAGACCTTGATGACAAGAAATATTGTATAGGAGTTTTTCTCGATGTCGAGAAGGCATTTGACAAGGTATGGCACAAGGGATTGTTATTCAAACTTCAATCTCTCCTTCCGCAGGATTTTTATCTTATGCTATAAAGTTATATTTCAGATAGACACTTTTTTGTAAAAGTCAAAGACGCTTTCTTGTCAATAAGACAAATAAATGCTGGAATACCCCAAGGGAGTGTTTTAGGACCTCTGTTATATGATTTTTATACTTAAGATATACCACACCCGAATGAGCCCTCTTCAATAATTAATACTTTTGCAGACGACACAGTCCTGCTCTCTGCTCATAACGATTTATCTTTAGCTTCTAGAAACCTTCAAGGTACTCTTGATATTACAACTACTTGGTTTGAAAAATGGGCTATACAAATTAATGCAAGCAAGACCACCCAAGTAATATTTACAACAAAACGTGCTTTTGTACCCATTCCCCTAAAAATAAACAATGTTGACATACCCATTGAAAAATCAGCAAAATATTTAGGAATACATTTAGACAGTAAACTGACTTGGAAACTACATATTGAGAAAAAACGAAACAATTGTACTGGCTTATGAATAGGAAGTCTAAGCTATCGATGTTCAACAGAATATTATCATATAAAAGCATTATCAAACCTATCTGGACTTACAGTCTCCAGATATGGGGCACATCTAAAACATCGAACATTGATATTATTCAACGGCAACAGTCAAAACCACTTCAACAAATTACGGGAGCTGGTTGGTTTATTTCTGATGCAGATATACACCGAGACATGCGCACAATGAAGCAGAATGCATCACATCAGAATTATGGCTCACTCCAACACCGAGTTTAATAATATACCCTTCCTGGAACTTACAACTAGAAGACGTCTTAAGAGATTCTACCAGTGGACTTACCAAACTAGATTAATAGTCATTACTTTGTAAAATAAATTGTTTTGCAAGTGTATTTATGTTACTCTACCTACAGTGAACGTTACGGTATCTCGCGAAGAGAGGGGCAGGCATAAGTATTAGCTGTTACATATTCTAGTTCTAATATTATTAGAATTTATAGAAATGTTTTTTTTGTTGTTTATTTCATCCCTTTAACATTATTTTAGAGTGTACTAGGTGTCTTAAGTGCATTCATACAAACGGTGAGTCCTCAATTGTCCAAATGTACTATGTATATGTGCGCGTGTACTTCTCTCAGTTTTTTGGCGAGCCGTCGATGTTTTATATCGTTTACAGGCTTTATTTGAATTAAATTTTCAAACGCAATTAAACAAACGGTAAGTTTTGAACTGTGGAAGTGATTTACATGTAAGCATGTGTGTTTCTTCATTTAAAAAAACATATTGTTTGCATACGGGTGTTTTATTCCTTTGTAACAGATTTAAAAATGAAATATTTAATGATATGTTTTTATACATTGACGTATGCAGTCATATATATTTCCATACACAAATATACGTACATGTATAAATACTGATACACCACTATTAATGTAGCAATTGGTTTTTAATTTGATTTATTCTTTTTTATATGAAGGAAAAATGCCACGAACCAGACGAATAAAAATAGGTCGGCGAACGCGTAATGCAAATGATGAGGCATTACTAAGACGATCACACATTGATGTTTTATATCGTTTACAGGCTTTATTTGAATTAAATTTTCAAACGCAATTAAACAAACGGTAAATTTTGAACTGTGGAAGTGATTTACATGTATGCATGTGTGTTTCTTCATTTAAAAAAACATATTGTTTGCATACGGGTGTTTTATTCCTTTGTAACAGATTTAAAAATGAAATATTTAATGATATGTTTTAATACATTGACGTATGCAGTCATATATATTTCCATACACAAATATACGCACATGTATAAATACTGATACACCACTATTAATGTAGCAATTTGTTTTTAATTTGATTTATTCTTTTTTATATGAAGGAAAAATGCCACGAACCAGACGAATAAAAATAGGTCGGCGAACGCGTAATGCAAATGATGAGGCATTACTAAGACGATCACACATTGCAGATGAAAGCGAACAAGCTAATGCATCGCAGCGTGAACGTTATGCACGAAATAGATCTGTTGACCCTGTACCTGTATTGAATCTTGCACGGCGATCACGAATACGTCGTGCTGTTTTGGCTGAAATGATGCGTGCTGCTTTTAATTACAACAGTCCGATTGATTATAGTATGTACGGATACATTGGAATGATGGACGCAATATTTCCACATTGTGATGAGGCGAACTTTCCAGGTGAAACGCCCGGCATGTGTTGTGCTAATGGCAAAGTGAGACTGCCAGCATTAGAAACTCCACCCGAACCATTAGTTTTTGGGACATCTCAAACGTCGAAGCACTTTTTGAGTCATATTCAACAATACAATTCGGCATTTCAAATGACTTCTTTTGGTGCTACTAAAATTATTAGCGATAATTTTATGCCGACGTTTAAGGTAAATACTTCAACAGGATTGTCCCATGTTTATATCAATCTGGATCATAAAGTATACGATAGTTTTAAAAATTATGATCCAACATCTACCTAAAATTGCATACATGATACAGATTCAGGGCCAGATTTATCATCAAGCTGGTTCGTTATTGCCATACCCCGACGCTGATCATCAATTTTTGCAAATTTAATTTTTTGGTGATGAAAATCGTGAATGGGATCAACGTTGTGAAAATTTTTTTTTTAATACAAGACGAGAAATTATTCGTGAGCTACAAAGGTTTTTCCATCAGCATAATGCATTAGTTCAATTGTTCAATCTAATAATCTAATAATCACAAAATCGTAATAAGGGCTGATAGAACACCTTTTGGAGAGCATGCAAGGCGATTCAATGCACCGACAATTTATGAGGTCGCAATTGTAATTCTTGGTGATCAGTTTCAATCCCGTGATATTGTACTTCATCGCAGAAATGAGCAATTGCAACGTGTTTCGGAACTTCATCGTAGTTACGATGCATTACAATACCCAATATTGCATTAGAAAGGTGACGATGGCTACCATATCAATATACCAATGATTGATCCACGAATAGGTAAATAATTGACCTATTTTCAGTGAGTTGAAATTTCATTTGTATAATTTTCTAAAGTCACATTTTGCACTTATTTTCAGGTCTACATGTACAGAAAAAAGTAAGTGCCATGAATTTTTATTCGTATCGATTGATGGTTCGTCCACAAGAACAAAATTATATCTTGAGATGTGGTAAACTATATCATCAGTACATCGGTTATATGTATGCCAAAATAGAAGTAAAATTAAGATCACAAGAATATATTCATTTGCAAGATGCGATAGCGAATGATTCTTATGTTAATGACATCGGACGTTTAACTATATTGCCATCTTCGTATATTGGTAGCCCACGGCATATGAAAGAATATGCACAAGACGCAATGTCTTATGTACGAAAATACGGATCTGTTCATTACATTTACATGTAATCCACAGTGGGATCATCAAAAACAATTTATTTGAAGGACAGTCGACAACTGATCGTCATGACATTACAGCACGTGTTTTCCGGAAAAATTTAAAGCACTTTTGGATTTAATTGCGAAATTATGTGTATTTGAAGAGGTGCCATATGTACTCCGTTGAATGGCAAAAAAGGGGATTGTCGCACGCACATATATTAATTTGGCTGGTACATAAAATAACTCCGGATCAAATCGATAACGTTATATCAGCTGAAATTCATGATAAAACTGTTGATCCTGAGTTATTTCACATTGTCGTTAAAAGTATGATACATGGTCCGTGCGGTGAACTAAAAATGAATTCGCCATGTATGATTGATGGAAAGTGTTCGGAACGATACCCTAGGCAATTGACTTCAAACACAATAACGGGAAATGACGGATATCTGTTGTATCGATGTAGATTATCCAATGATAATGGCAAAACGGCAACCATTAGAATGCGTAACCAGGACGTTGAAGTTGATAATCGTTGGGTAATTCCGTATTATCCATTATTATCGAAAATATTCAATGCTCATATAAATGTGTAGTATTGTAATTCAGTCAAATCCATTAAATATATTTGCAAGTATGTAAATAAAGGGTGTTCGCTGTGCCGCTCGTAGGCTTTGGAACACCCAATAAATAAAAACAAATTCAGTTCAGAACATCTATTCAGTGCGGTTATATTTTGCGTAAGCTGAAATCATTTTCGTTTGCTGTAACTTTAAATTCAAACATAGTACATACTTATTTTAAAGTATTTTAAAAATAATTCTGTGTAATTGTTTGTTAATTACATTAATTTTGCTTTTTATTGAATTTATTATAATTTATAATTATTTTTAATAAGCTCGCGCCTTTTTTGTTTGCAATTCTCTCGCTTTTTTCATTATATTTTTACCTTAGTATTTGTTTTTGGTTTCTGGTAAGCATTTATTTGTTGCTGCTTTCTTTTTCTAATATTGCTTTTGCCTTTAACAACACACAAATTATTGTTGTTATTTAACGCGACAATATTGTTGTTGTTCCATTCTGTTCAAAAAATTTTTATTGGACAATATTCACCGTTTCGTTGCATTGCGCATTACAGTGCTAACAAAAACTAGGTTCCTTTTTAATTTTCCTTTTTTTTTAAATTTATTTTTATGATATTTAATTCAATTATGAATTGCTACGATACGCGTTGCCATTACAAGAACAAGATCTGCAATGAGGAATTGTTGTTGTGTTGGCTTTGCGATAACGTTTCGCACTGCAAATGTGCTGGGCTTACAAGCCGCGTTCTTGATGCAATCAAAGAACGTAAAGGTTTGCGAATGAATGTAGATCAACGGAAACGGAGATTTTTACATTCATGAAGCAGATAGTTTTTCAAATCTCAAGCGTGATTTCAAGGCTATGTCTGACAAGTTCATGAAATTAGAAAATTTTTTTGTGACATGAAATGTTTGAATTCCTCTCCTAAGCGTAAGAAGAGGAATTCACTATCTCCCCACCTGTTGAGCCGGAAACTCCGACTGCTCCGATAGTGACACCGATTTTTGCTACTCCAATAGAAATTTCGAGGAAAACTCTGAGGGGTATACAGCTGAAATGATGTCAGTTGTAGAACTCTCTAAGGAAAGTCAATCTGTAACTGGTGACATTCCAAGCATTGTAGTCAATCCAACGACTACGCAGGCTTCTTCGCCATCTGTAGAGCAACCTGTTGTTGCCATAAATGTTAATGGGGCAGCAGTACGTGCTGACCCTTCTATTGTTCCGCCTACTCCGATTGCACCGAATCGCACGGGCCTTACTGTGGTTGCTCCGCGTAAGTCAATATTCATCTCCCGGCTTACAGCAACCACCACTGAAGCTGATATTAAAAATTACATCAATTCTCAGCTTGATTTTACCCCGAACGTTTCCGTTTCAAAGTTAATTCAAAATAATTTCAATTACACTCGCTCGATTTCGTCCTTTAAGGTTATTGTTCCGGTGTCGCTTTTTTTTCTGAGCAAAACGCTGTTGAATTTCCCAGTACTTCCGCTAAAATATCAAAAAACTAAGTTCACTTTCTTTCCTTATTCACTATCAAAATGTGAGAGGGCTAAGAACGAAACTTAGAGATCTGTACCTTAAAAGTTTATCTGAAAGTGCTGACGTCTTTGATTTTACTGAAACATGGCTTCAACCTCAAATCTTAAATTCAGAAGTCTTCTCTGACAACTTTGTTACATTTCGGAAAGATCGTCCTAATCGAAATGGTGGAGGTGTACTGATTTTTGTTAAATCATCTCTGACGGCTGAAGAAATTTGCATTTCCAATATAGCTATCGAGTTTTGATGTGTTAAAATTTCATTTTGTGATTTTAACATATACATTACGTGCTCATATATCCCTCTTTCTTCAGAAATGAGTATTTACTTGCTTCACGCTACAGCGATTTCGTATATAGCTACACGTTTACATCACAAGGATCATATTATAGTTATGGGAGATTTTAATTTACCTAATATACAATGGTCTACGACTGATGATTCTTCCATTTTAATACCAAGGGCCAACAATGATTTTCTAGATAGCCTTCTTGATTTGTCTTTGCAGCAGTGTAACAACATTTGCATCATTTGATATATCCGTTGAGAGAATACCTCGGGTAATATCACCTGAAGATAATTACCATCCTACTTTGCAGCTTTCTTTCCAGCTCGATAAAGTTCCACGTGTGGGGAATGTTAAACCTCTTCAATGTGTCAGATGTTTTAAGAAAACTGACTAAGCCAAGTTAAATCAGCTGTTATTCAGTACTGATTTGACAAGTCTCAAGGCTTGCACTGACGTTGAGGCGGCAATGAATAATTTCTATTCAACCGTTTTCAATTACTTTGACAGCTGTATTCCTTTTACAACTGTATTACATTCAGCCAATAAACTACCTTGGTTCTCTCGTAGCCTCAGTCGTTTACAAAATATTAAATCTCGCCTTTTCAAAAAATACAAAGAAACCGCTTCCATTGTCGATTACAGTATATTTTCTATTGCTCGCTGTAACTTTAACTCATTAAATAATCAGTGTTACGCTGCTTATTTGTTAAGAGTTAAAAACAATGTGCGCAATAATCCTAAAAGCTTTTTCACAAAAAAAAAAAATAGTAACTCGGACCTTTGATATCGACCCTTGTACGTATGGGTCGTAAACCAAACAAAAAGTAAAAGAAAATAAACAAAACAAAATAAAATAAAAAAAAAAGAAAACATGGAAAAAAATAGAAAAGTATAATAGGGTCAAATTTAAAAAAAAAAATTAATGTTGGTAATTGTAGTACTATATAAGAGAGGAAAGAGTGTATACATGTTTTTCGAAAACCTTCAATATTTTGATTTTAACCGGACATCAAAGTTGAAGTTTTGTAGTCGTTTTGTGTTTTTAGTATGTGCTTTAAGTATGAATATCTTGGAGACATTGAAACCGATTTAGTTAATGTTTTTTTTTTGTATAATTCGAATGAGGTGCCCAGCCCAGTGCAGCCGCTGCAATCTTATGCGCTGGACTATGTCAACCTCATCGAATAGCTCGTACAGCTCGCGGTTCATACGGGACCTAAACTCGTCGCCGACTCTAATAGGACCAAAGATCCTGCGAAGAATCTTCCTCTCGAAGACTTCAAACGCTGTCTCGTCCGACTCAATCACAGTCCATGCCTCTGCGCCATACAGTAGGACCGGGAGAGGGCTTTACTTCTCATTTGCTTGCTCAGCCCAAAAAAGCATCTGTTTGCAAGCATGATTCTTCGCCTGATCTCCAGGCTGACGTTGTTGTTGCTGGTGATCTCTGTTCCGAGATAGACGAAGTTTTCTACAACACTGAAGTTGAAATTCTCCATCGTCACTGACCGTACAAGACGCATTGACGGAGTGCGAGAAGACACCAAGTACTTCGTCTTGTCCTCGTTCACCGCTAAACCCATGAGCCGAGACTGTTTTTCAATCTCCGAGAACGCCTTTGCTGACTCGCCGTTCCTGCGTACCGATGATATCGATGTCATCGGCGTAAGCGAGCAGCATCACTTCCTTTTGGAAGATCGAGCCCGACATACTCTGTATGTACGGGCATTGGCGTAGGATGTATTCCATCAGGAGATTGAAAAAAATCGCAAGACAGAGCATCGCCCTGCCTGAAACCTCTCTTGGTATCAAAGGGGTCGAAGTGGTTGCTCCCCACCCAGACAACGCTTTGTGTGTTAGATAGCGTCACCATGCAAACACGGACAATCTTTGCCGGGATACCTAGTGCAGATAGGGCTTCGAAGAACTTCGATCGTATCGGCGTGTCGAAAGCGGCTTTATAATCGACAAATAGGTGGTGAGTGTCTTTGTTGAACTCACTGGTCTTTTCCAAGTTTTGTCGTAATGTGAATATTTGGTCACTGGTCGACCTTTTTGGTCTGAAGCCACACTGATATCATCCTATCAGAGAGTCGGTATATGGCTTCAGTCTATTACACAATACGCTCGACAGAGTCTTATATCCAATGGAAAGGAGACTTATTCCCCGGTAGTTGGCGCAAACAGCGGGGTCTCCTTTCTTATAGATAGGACAGAGAACATTGAGATTCCAGTCATTGGGTATGCGTTTATCGGACCATATTTTGCATAAAAGTTGGTTGATGCATTTTGATAGAATTTTTGAGCTTCGTTTCAGTTGCGTAACATCTCAACATCATCAAAATCCCGCCTTTCTTGCACCTTTTTCTTGCGTCTGAAAAGGCGTTTCTACTCTCTCCGTTTCTCTCGATATCGTTCTCTAACAGCTCGCGTTGCTCCCGACTGCAGAGTTCGCTGATAGGAAGCGTTTTTCTCTGCAGTAGCATTGCGACACTCCTCGTCGTACCAAGAATTCTTCACAGGTTTTGTATAACCAATGACCTCCTTGGCAGCCCTATCCATGGAGCGGGTGATATGTTTCCACTGCTCACATATATCTCGAGAAGACGGAGAGGTTTCCCGGAGCAGTAGGGAGAGTGTGTTTGAGAAGGCTGCGGCGGTCTGCTCTGATTGCAGCTTGCCGACGTCTAGCTTTCGTTGCATGTTGGAACGTGCGGCGTGCACTACGCTGCGCCGAGTGCGTACCTTGGCTGCGACAAGATAGTGGTCCGAGTCACTGTTGGGACCACATAACGTTCGCACGTCCAACACGCTCGATGCGTGCCTTCAATCAGAACATGATCAATTTGGTTGCGTGTTTTTTGATCAGGACTCAGCCATGTAGCCTTGTGGATGTTAAGATGTTGAAATCTGGTACTACTAACTACCATGTTCCGACCTGCGGCGAAATCGATTAGCCTTTCTCCATTATTGGAGGTAGTGTCGTGAAGGCTAAATTTTCCGACGGTTGGGCCAAAGATTCCTTCCTTCCCAATCTTGGCGTTGAAATCGCCAAGCACGATTTTGACATCGTGTTTTAGACAGCGCACGTACAGACGTTCCAAGCGCTCATAGAACTCATCTTTAGCATCGTCGTCTTTCTCTTCTGTCGGAGCGTGCGCACAAATCAGGCTAATATAAAAATATTTAGCCTTGGTGCGTATCGTGGCTAGGCGCTCGTCAACAGGTGTGAACTTAGAGACGAGGCCACGTTGTTTCCTACTCACCACGTAACCACATCCAAATTCGTGTTTACTCGCATGGCAGCTGTATTATATGTCACAGGATGCTTTTTTAGAGCAACCCTGCCCTATCCATCGGATTTCTTGGATTGCGATAATGTCAGCCTTGCATTTTTCGATGACATCAACCAGCCATATTTGCACCATCCCAATTAAGGGTGCGGACATTCCAGGTGCATATCCGTAAATCGTGATCCTTATAGCGTTTGAGGGGGTCGTCATCATAGTGTTCCTTCGGAGGCTTCTTAGTCGTGTTCATTGGAGGTTGGTTTTTTTAAAGTGGCGGGTTCCAAGCCCAGCCCTTATTAAAGGAGAGGGGGCCCCTTTGCCTTCTCACGTTAGCTCACCTCTGAACTGATGTCCAGAGGCTACCCAGGAGATACGTGTCCTAACGGACGTGTGAGTTGCTTAGACCGTTTGACACCAGAATCATTTTTGGCCATTCCCAGGTGAATGGCAGTAAACAACTTTTCACACCATGTGCACTTGAGCAAATCTCCCAGAAAGAAATATTAGCCAAAAAAAAATTTCAAAATTTGACCCAAAAAAAATCTTCTAAAACTTTGATTTCATTTTTTCGACCAGAAGCACCCTTTCGATTTTTGAAATGTGTACAGAAATTGGTTGCAACTGATCGAACTATGATACAAACTTTAATAGATACTGCCGATGATTTTATCGACAAGTTTCTAACAAATTTGCAAGCGCTCCTAAAACATGAATTTATTCGTAGCCAGCAGAGTAACTATTTTCAAGGTTTAGAAAATTCTTTAAAACCAGGAAAATTCGTGGTAAAGGGAGATTTTGCTGAGAACTATCAAGCGGTCATACAAGATGCCATTCAGAGCCACTACTGGGTAAAAAAACAACAAATAACATTGCATCCCTTTGTTGTTTATTGGAACAATGGAAGTAAAATAAAACCCGATTGTTATGCGATAATATCAGAAGACGTAAAGCAAGAAATTTGTTTATTCGAAAGTTAATATCCGAGTTAAAGACAAAGCATGAGAAAATTGAAAAAATTATTTACATTAGAGATGGAGCAGGAAGTCAGTTCATAAACAGATATAATTTTATAAATCTTTACCATCATTATAATGATTTCAAAATCAATGCGGAATGGCATTTTTATGCGACTTCGCATGGAAAGAGACCCTGCGATGGTATTGAGGGTACCATAAAACGAATGGTTTTAATTTCTTTTATTTTAGCTACTTGAGCTACTTTTGAACGAAGATCATTGCGTTTTGTAATAGGTGAGACACCTAAAACCAAGAGAATATTATTTAAACAAATAACATTTTTATCTAAATTAAACTCATTAAAATTTTCATTTGTTTATTCTAATATCTCTGGAACTTGCATTTCAACGTCTTGATTTTCACTAGCATTTCTCGATTTTTTGTTCAACTCTAATCGACACGAGTCTCACACTAAACTTCTTTCTTCTAAATTTAAGCTTTCTAACAACGATTCATCTAAAGCCCGAAGTCTCTTTACATCAAATACCTTCGTAAGTTATTCTTTCCGTAAGGGATTGCAACACTTTTTAAAAACCATTTTTTCTGTTCAAAAACTCAATTCAAATAATCTTAAAACATAAAATTGATAACTATGCTACATTCTTCGCCTAAGCGTTAATCGAAAATAAAATTCAATAGCAGACAAATTCAGATGACATACACTTCAGCGTCAGCAACAACAACATCAGCGATTTAAAAAACTGCAACAATGGCGGGTACAGTTATAATCCTTTCGGCGCCAGTAACAATTTCGTTTGATAAGCGTGCGATGAGAGACAAAATCGTTTGAAAAAAAGTACGCCGCAAGACAAAAACGTTGATATCTCGGCTATTTTTAAAGTCTCAATAAATTTTTTTTTAAAGTTTCGTGAAGAAATAAGGAGTGCAAATATTGTTATTAAAGAAGGGGTGCTTCTGGTCGAAAAAATTAAATCAAAGTCTTAGAAGATTTTTTTTGGGTCAAATTTTGAAATTTTTTGTTTGCTAATATTTCTTTCAAATTGTTGAATTTTTACCTATTATACAAAAAAAAACACGAACTAAATCGGTTGCAATGTCATACTTAAAGCACATACTAAAACCACAAAACGACTACAAAACGACTACAAAACTTCAACTTTGATGTCCGGTAAAAATCAAAATATTGAAGATTTTCGAAAAACATGTATACACTCTTTCCTCTCTTATATAGTACTACAATTACACAAAGTTTTAAAAAAATCGAAAGACATGCTCCCAACATTGATTTTTTTGAAAAAAAATGTACCCAATAATTATTTTGTTGCACACACTATACTCACCAGAGAACTGCAACAGGTGATTGCAAAAGCGTTCATACGCGTACAACACCTTACATATCATGCGATTGCGCTCAAACGATCAAACATGTTCGAACACATGTACTCACTGTTGATTATAAATTACACAAACCGTATACATCTTGTTGGCTCTTTGATTTCAATCGCCGTTCAACTTACTCACATCAATTGCGGTGTTTATTCGATTTGCTCTGCAAGGATTTTTTAGATGATGATTAAATCAGAAAAATCAAAATTCAAAAATGACCGATTATAGACGTGAACGTATGTATGTAAATTTTTGCTGCCGCCGGCAAAGAGGAACAGAGAAAAAATGCGAATAGAAATAAATGCATAACAACAAAATTATATTTATTTTCATATTTAATTTTTTTTTTTTTAAATAAACTTTCTCATTGCATTTGGGTTTAATATATAATAAATATGAATAATAATATATAGTAATATAATAATAAAAACAAATCAAAGAAAACAAAAACAATTTATATTAAAACAACATTAGTTTCAAATCAAGTGCAAATTGTTTTTTTTTTTTCTCAACTACAAGAATAACACTGTCACATCATGAGTGACAGTGACTATGATGATACCGCTATTTCTTGGCAGATGTCAAAATCCAGAAAGCGAAGGAACCCAACTTCGCCAACCTTTACTCGAAAGCTGTCAATTCGAAAAATAGAAGCAGATGATGAACAACCTGGAACATCAAAGCAAAGCAACAACTATTATGCAGTGCTGAGTGACGGAACCGAAACAATAGAAATAAATCAAACAGATGAAAGTCATAACAACAAGGGGATAGACGATTCGACAACAATAACTGATTCTAAAGATACTGCTAAGCCACCACCAAACAAGATTTTAGCTATAAGTCACAAAGAGATGGGCATGTTAGAATTATGATCAAGACTGTTGAGAATTATAGGAAAATTATTAAAATTCTACGCAAGGACAAAATTCAATTTCACACATTTCAAATAAAACAGCAGAGAGCATTTAGAGTAGCTGTAAAAAATCTACATTCATCTACCCCTAGTGAAGAAATAAAAAGTGAACTAGAGGCACTAGGGTTTAAGGTTCTTAAAGAGAACTCAACTCCAACACTAGACACTGCATTAGAGAGAATTGAAGAGTTAATGCAAAAGCAAATTGAAACAACAAACAATCTTCTCAATATGATTATGTTACTTGTTAACAAACTATGCAAGTAGACCTACGAATTGGAGTATGGAATGCTAACGGACTTTCCAATCATGTTAATGAAATATCTATATTTATAAAATCAAATGAAATAGACGTTATGTTGATCTCAGAGACACACTTTACTAACAGATCACATTTTAAAGTACACGGATATGAACTGATAACCGCAGATCACCCAGCGAACAGCGCCCATGAAGGAGCTGCAATTATTTTCAAAAGTGGACTTAAATATAATCCAATGGAAAGTGTAAGAACAAATTCTATTCAAGCTGCTACAATTCAAATTAAATGTATATATACGGACTTAGCAATATCAGCAGTATATTTTCCTACAAGGTTTTCAATAACAGAAACCAACTATAAAGACTTTTTTAATAATCTTGGGACAAAATTTATTGCTGGTGGCGATTACAACGCAAAACATCCTTGGTGGGGTTCGAGGTTGATAAATCCGAAAGGAAGTGAGCTGTATAAGTGTTTACTTAACAAATATTTGTCATCACTCTCAACAGGAAAACCTACATACTGGCCAGCTGATCCTCGGAAAATACCTGACCTGATGGATTTTATTGCATACCCCAACATCATTTGCATATCACAGACAGTTATGATTTAAGCTCAGATCATTCTCCTATCATCATAACATATCATTCGGCAGTTCAATTTATAAATAGACCATACAAAGTTATAACACCCAAAACAAATATTTCCGCATTTCGGGACGGGTTGGAGGAACAAACCAACCTGGACGTATCCTTAAAAACGGGACTTGAAATTGACTACGCTATTGAAACCTTTGTAAATAATATACATCAAGCTAGCCTTTTATGCACGACGGTTACCTCTTACAACCAGATAAATCGATCATACCAATTATATCTACCGGTTGATATAAGACGACAAATAAAAAATAAAAGAAAATTACGGAAAAAATGGCAAGAAAGCAGAAGTCCTGCAGATAAGCGGTTATTTAATAAAGCAGCTAGTTACCTTAAACAAAGACTATCTGAATTAAGAAATGAGTCTACCGCAGAATTTTTAAGGAACCTTGATCCGTTTTCAAGAGACTATAAACATAGCCTTTGGAGAGCAATTAAATATTTGAAACGCCCTACAAAAAGAAATGTCGCTGTTAAAGACTCCAATGGAGACTGGTGTTAATCGGACAAAGACAAAGCGCAAGCTTTTGCGCAACATTTGCATTCAGTGTTTCATGCTAATGAAATTAACGATGCACAAACTGAAAGTGAAGTGGAAACATTTCTGGAATCAGCTTGTCAAATGAGTATGCCAATTCGACCTTTTACAATTACTGAAGTTGAAGGAGAAATAAAATACATAAATAAAAAAAAATCACCAGGCTTCGACAAAATTGATGGTGACACTATGGAAAACCTGCCGCCTAAATGTATCCGATATTTAACATAAATTAATAATGCAATTCTTAGGTTAGACCATTTTCCAAACCAATGGAAGTGTGCAGAGGCCAAATAAACCAGAAAATTGTCTATCGTCATACCGTCCGATCAGTTTGCTAGTAACATTTTCCAAGGTATTTGAAAAAATACTATTGAGAAGAATGTTACCAATGCTGGACGAGCTTGAAATTATACCGGAACATCAGTTTGGGTTTAGGAGAGGGCACGGAACTCATGAACAATGCCACCGCATAGTTAATGAAATAACCAATGCATTAGAAAGCAAGCAATATTGCACCGCTGTCTTTCTAGACATACAGCAAGCTTTTGACAGAGTATGGCAAAGCTAAGGTAACACAGCTTAATATAAAAACCAAAAAAATTTATTGCCTTATTGGTAAAAAATCTAAGCTCAGCTTAGAAAACAAAGTTAGACTGTATAAAACTGCACTTAAGCCTGTCTGGACATACGCTCTGCAACTTTGGGGTACTACGAGTAACTCAAATATTGAAATCATACAGAGGTATCAAAACAAAACGCTTAGAACTATTGTCAATGCACCCTGGTTTATTACAAATGCGGAAATCCATAAAGACTTGAAAATTCCTATGGTTAAAGAGGAAATAGCTGCATTTAGTAAAATATACATCAACAGACTACTAGGTCATAGCAACACCCTAGCTATAAATATAACAGATAATAGCTTAGTTTATAGAAGATTTAAACGTTTTCATATACTGGATCTTCCAGATAGACATTAAGTTATTGAATAATAATAACAATCTTATTTGTAAATAACTGTATGTACAGTATAAAGTAATAGATAAGTAGCTGAAATATATTAGCTTTCTCACTGGAGATAAGCTAATCCTTTTAAGTAAATTACAAAATTGCTGTCACATTTACTTATTGTCCTCGGACAGATTGTAAATAAATACATATATATAAAAAAAAATAAACTAGATATAGTATTAAACAAAAAAAAAAAATAACAATTCATATTTCAAATAACTTAAAATATAAAAACTTATATTTTATATTAGATCATCAAAAAAATTTATAAGTATTTAATTCTTAAAATTTTTAAAGTACGAGCTCAAAAATAATATGCTGTATACAGATTTTAGGTTAAGTCAGTTTCTCTTTTCAGTAATTAAATTGCCAGCTAATGAAAAAACTCGTTCAGCGGCAGCACTACTAGCAGGAATGGAATGAACTTGTAGTGCAACTTTAGATAAATATGGATAAAACTCTTCATTTGTTTTCCACCATTTAAGTACATCAAAATCATTAATTATTTGAACATTTTCCTTACAATATCTATCTATCTCCTCTATTGGTGTTTTTACTGTGTTCAATGTTACTGGTTAACATAGGGAAGGAAAAAAAACTGAACGTCTCGACTAAATTGATTTGCAGGTTCTGCATCGGAATCGATGGTTAAAATGCTTTCGCTAAGTAAATTTGGTGAAACGGGATTTGAAGAAGATGTACTTGGAGTGGCTGGAATAGATGGTGACGATGTGGAGATAGTCCTATCTAAATTTTCAATAAGGGAAATTAAAAAATCCTTTATTTCACTTAAATCAGTTGGTTGCATTGGTAATGCTGGTGGATACAAAAAGAAAGCAGTTTTTTGCCATAAACTCAAATTGACAAGTCAAATAGTATCTACGTTAAACATAATTTTTTCTTTTAATGGGATATCTGCATCTTTTGCCATACACAGGTGCTTCACTTTTTGAATTGATGGCATAATGAATCACAAAGAGGGTGACCTTGAATGTTGCAATTTTTTAAATATCCACATAAGTCAACTAGGTTTTTAAGCGTTGAAATACTTATCATTAGCAATCTTTAGATTTCTTCCTTCCATTTAAGTAACTCGTTAAATTCGAACCAGTTGTCTACGATTGACTTAAACATAGTGATGTTCGAATTCCAGCGCGTGGGGCATTCTTTTTTTAATGAAGTTGGTAAGTGATGCTGCAAGTTGGGTTTTTTAAAGTTTTTAGCAATTCCACAAGTTCTCCCAGTTCCAAGACATTTGCAAATAAGTACTGCTGCAGTTTAATCGATGTTTATTTTCTAAGGCTACTACCACGTTTAATCCTCTGTCTGTTACGAATTTAATTTCGTCCATGTTACTTATACCAAATTCGCCAAACAAGGTAGTTAGCTTGCTCAAAATGTTACCACCAATTGAACGCTCGAAATCCATAGATTTCATTCCCAAAACGATATCGTGCAATTGGAAATTTTTTTTGGTAATGTAAGGTAACTCCCAACAAATTTCTGTGCACGTAGTTGTCTGTCCATAGGTCCATTGTTGCAGATGCTCCTCCACTGTGCGCAATGTCAGCTATTTCGCGTTTGATTTCATTTTTCTTATCATCTGCTAGCGTCTGCACTGCACGGGAAAACGTTGTTGGCGAGTTTTAAGAAACCATGACCATTGATGGCTGAAAATGGTTGGCTATCCTCTAATATCCACGCTATACAGTTGTCGATGGCGGCCTTTTTGTCTTCTGCAGCAACACATTTGCGACAATTCGAATCCTTAAGTAATTGACAGCACTTATGACGGCTTAAATTAGACGATTGCCTCGGCGAATATATAAGAAGCTTTGAACTTGCTAATAAACATATCCCTGCAACATAACTCCATCATTTTTAATTATTTCGCTTAATATGCTCCATATTTAACTTTTCCCCTTGCTTTTTGTCGAAAGTGTGTAATTACCGTTAGAAATTTGTTCTTAAACGAATGTTTGGTCGTTTGACATTTTTTTAGATAACTTTCAATCAATCGAATGCAAAAAAAAAATACAAAATTCAATGCATGTGAGCGCGTATGAACGTAATGAGCGCGTATCATTTAAATATACGTTGTTTATTCGTAGCCTAGCAAACGAAGAGTGACTGCGCAGCTGCCTTAAAAATAGTTATAAGCATAAACAGTAATTGAAACGGAATAGATTAGTTAAAATTAAGATAATTGCAACAATAAATATTATGCGTTATGTTGCAGTATTTATCTATTCAGCATTTGAATAAGTAATAAGCAAAAAAAATTGAAACAAAAGAGAAATAAGAAATTTAACAATATTGAGTTTTAACTATTGCTGCATCAAAAATAAAGGGTGCTTCAATACTATGAATTATTTGATGATTGCTGCTGCGAATATACTCCCCCCGTTGAATGGCTTAAGTCTTCAACAGAATTGGTATCCACCGGAAGCACAGCAATCTTAGTTACGGCTCTTTTTACAGACCCGCCACTGATTACATGTTCGACACGGCCCATACACCATTTCAAAGGCGGTAAATTGTCATCTTTGAGAAGCACCATAGCTCCTCGTTGCAAGTTGGTAGTATAAGTTCGCCATATGCATATCTCCTGCAGCAATGATAGATACGACGCGCTCCACTTTTCCCAAAATTATTGCTGCATCTGACAAATTCGTTGCCATCGGCTGAGACGATTTAAGTTTAGATGCGTTAAATTGGGCTCATTAACAGCTACAAATGGCCCACCAATCAGAAAGTGAGCTGGAGTAAGCACGTCGAGATCGTCTGGATGTTCTGAAATGGGACAAAGAGGACGTGAGTTTAAAATTGCAGAGATTTCACAAACTAAAGTGCGAAGTTCATCAAAAGTTAATACAGAAACGCCAACAGTACGGTAAAAATGAAGCTTTGCGGATTTGACCGCAGCCTCCCATAGGCCACCAAAATGTGGTGAACGAGGTGGAATAAATTTACAATCTATTTGGTTCTCGAGATACTTATCAGCCACTGCTTGAATGTGGCTTTGATTCGTGAATAATTTTCGAAGCTCATCCATTCTTTGCTCCGAAAAAATTGGTAGCATTATCAGACCAAATTGTACGCGATTTGCCTCTAATGCTGCTAAAACGTTTGAGCGATGCGATGAAAGATGGTGTCGATAAATCTTGCACGACCTCTAGGTGAGTAGCCTTTGTCGTGAAACAAACAAAAATGCATACGCATAAGCATTTAATAGGTGGCCGCTTGCGAACATCAGATTTGTAGTGAAATGGACCACAGTAGTCAATGCCGGCTGTGTAGAATAATAGCATCTAATGCATTTGTTGACAACTTTAGAAATTGTTTTCCGACCCCCTATAGGCCAAAACTGTTGACTGATTGATGCTAGTAAGCTCTGCTTTCCTGCATGCAGCAGCTTGCGATGATAAAATTCAATAAGTGATGTTGTAACTGGATGTTATTTAGGTAACAAAAGAGGGTGCTTTGCCTCGAAGGTTAAGTTCGAATTTTGTAAACGTCTTTCAACGCGTAGTGAACCAAAATCGTCGATAAACGGATTATGAGAAATCAGTATGCTGGTCGAAGGTATCTGAGACTTTCCTTTCAGTGCCTTGTATTCTGCTTCGAAGTGTACCTGCTGAATATGTCTATAAGAAGCAGCGTACTAAATTTTACGTCATCGACAGTGAGTGGGCCAGTTGACGAAATAGTTAGCTTAGTTCTAAATTTAAGGAATTTATAAACATAAGCAAATACGCGTTGTGGCTTGCCGAAAGAATTTTGAAATTTCCAGCCAAATGTACCATCAATTTGAACTGTTGCAACTAAAACGTGACGCCGTCTTTCAAGAAGATCAGTTAAGAAATCCATATTTCTTGGCCAGTGTTTACGCCGCAACCGGCGATAATGGGTTAAGTTTTTGTTATATTTTAAAGATGTAAATAACAAAACAGAGTACGAAAAAGAGCAAGTGAGAGAAAAGATTCCGTTAGCAACTTAATAAGCCACCACTCTTTGCATAGATTTTGTTTGTTTTGCTTCTTTTGATCGCATGCATTAGAAGCTAGTTAGTTACGTTTTCGATCCGCGCCTTTAACTCGCGTTGTAGGTCTCTGCCGCGGTGGGCAGAGCTACTGTGGTTTTTGCTTGTTTTGCAATGCTCCAACGTGTTGTTGTAGGATGCATTTTAAAACCATTTAAGTTTTGTTTAGTCGAAAGGCACATTAACCAAAATTGTGCATAGTTCAAAGTATCGGACTTACATATGTTACAAATAAAGAACGTGTATATATAAGTGAAAATTATCGAGTCTTTTTATTATAAGCAAAGGTGGCTGAATATATAATTTGAAGACTTATAATTGGTGCGATCTGCAACGTAAACCACCTTGGACCAAATTCCAAACAATTTAATGAAGGCTTTTAGAGCGGGAGCTAAACATCTAAAAGCGGAATATAGATATATGTCGGTGGATATATATTGCGTCTGCGTCTCGACTGGATTAATCGGTGGATTTTACACAAGAACGCAACGCATAAAAGGCTGACTCATTACACATCCTGAATCGGAATTTGGTGCGTATAAAAAGTGACTTATATGCATCGATACTGTGTGTGTTTTTTTTTTTTTTTGGGAGATTGGGATCGTTTGCTCAAGTGCACATGGTGTGAAAAGTTGTTGACTGCCATTCACCTGGGAATGGCCAACAATGACTCTTGTGTTAAACGGTCCAAGCAACTCACACGTCCGTTTGGACACGTATCTCCTGGGTAGCCTCTGAACATCAGTTCAGAAGTGAGCTAACGTGAGAAGGCGAAGGGACCCCCTCTCCTTTAATAAGGGGTTGGTGCGCTGGGCTTGGGACCCGTCACTTTAAAAAATAACCCCCCGATGAAAACGAAAAGGAAGCCTCGGAAGGACCCCTTTGATGACGACCCCCGCAAACACCACAAGGATCATGAATTGTTGATATGCACCTGGAATGTCCGCACCCTTAATTGGGATGGTACAAATATCCAGCCGGTTGATGTCCTCAAAAAATGCAAGGCTGACATCACCGCAATCCAAGAAATCCGATGGATAGGGCAGGGTTGCTCAAAAAAAGCATTCTGTGACATCTACTACAGCTGCCACGCGAGTAAGTACGAATTTGAATGTGGTTTCGTGGTGAGTAGGAAATTATGTGGCCTCGTCTCTAGGTTAACACCTGTTGACGAGCGCCTAGCCACGATACGCATCAAGGCTAAATATTTTTATATTAGCCTGATTTGTGCGCACGCCCCTACGGAAGAGAAAGACGACGATGCTAAAGATGAGTTCTATGAGCGCTTCGAACGTCTGTACGAGCGCTGTCTAAAACACGATGTCAAAATCGTGCTTGGCGATTTCAACGCCAAGATTGGGAAGGAAGGAATCTTTGGCCCAACTGTCGGAAAATTTAGCCTTCACGACACTACCTCCAATAATGGAGAAAGGCTAATCGATTTCGCCGCAGGTCGGAACATTATAGTTAGTAGTACCAGATTTCAACATCTTAACATCCACAAGGCTACATGGCTGAGTCCTGATCAAAAAACACGCAATCAAATTGATCATGTTCTGATTGACGATTGTCCTTCTTTGCATGGCGACGCTATCTAACGCACAAAGCGTTGTCATGGTGGTGAAAAACTTCTCCGACCCCTTTGATACCAAGAGAGGTTTCAGGCAGGGCGATGCTCTATCATGCGATTTTTTCAATCTCCTGATGGAATACATCCTACGCCAATGCCCGTACATACAGAGTATGTCGGGCTCGATCTTCCAAAAGAAAGTTATGCTGCTCGCTTACGCCGATGACATCGCTATCATCGGCACGCAGGAACGGCGAGTCAGCAAGGCGTTCTCGGAGATTGAAAAACAGTCTCCTAGCGGTGAATGAGGACAAGACGAAGTACTTGGTGTCTTCTCGCACTCCGTCAATGCGTCTTGGACGGTCAGTGACGATGGAGAATTTCAACTTCAGTGTTGTAGAAATCTTCGTCTATCTTGGGACAGAGATAACCAGCAACAACAACGTCAGCCTGGAGATCAGGCGAAGAATCACGCTTGCAAACCGATCCTTTTTTGGGCTGAGCAATCAAATGAGAAGTAAAGCCTTATCTCGACGGACGAAAATAAAGATATATAAGACGCTGATACTCCCGGTCCTACTATATGGCGCAGAGGCATGGACCGTGATTGAGTCGGACGAGACAGCGTTGGAAGTCTTCGAGAGGAAGATTCTTCGCAGGATCTTTGGTCCTATTAGAGTCGGCGACGAGTTTAGGTCCCGTATGAACCGCGAGCTGTACAAGCTATTCGATGAGGTTGACATAGTCCAGCGCATAAGATTCCAGCGGCTGCACTGGGCTGGCCACCTCATTCGCACCAGCGCGCATGGTTTACATGGGAGGTCCAAACTTGATTGGTGGACGCCGACATAGAGGACGACCGGGCACTCGATGGAATGACCAGGTATGGAGAGATCTCTCCGTACTTGGCATTCAAACCGACTGGCGCCAGCGCGCACAAGATTATGGGGTCTGGAGCGCTTTCCTAGACGCGGCCATGAGCGGCAAACGGTTGACGGCCACATAACTAACTGTGTGTGTTTTGCTATTTTTAGAGTGTGAACCCAGCAACACTAGCGAATAGGTCGCTAGTGCAACAGCTGTGACGCAGTCGCCGCTGTTGGAGGTTGACAGCTTTACTGGCGCCGCCGGTGAAGCAACATTTTGGTCCTTCGAGCCGGATCCGGGAAGTGGTCAAGTGAGTCCGTGTGTGATACGAAAATTACTAATTTGTCGTAATTTTATTTGGAGACGTGCAGCTCTTAGTTTTTTGAGGAAAGAAAAAAAGCTAATCGAAGAGTTTACAGTCCACATATCAAAAGTTTCCACCAAATTCAATTTAAATTGGGACTCACAAAAGTGTGCCTTTTTCGTGTTATATGAATATTTAATAAATTGGAATGCTATATACTTATTTCGCGCGGATTTTTAAGTATATAAAAGCGTAATTCCCATTTCCTGTGCATTTCCAATTACTTGTGCGTGTGTCACTCAGCTGCTTGCAAATAGCAACGGAATTTGTTGTTGCTTTGCAATTTTTAATTCTCGTTCTTTTCGTTTGAACACAGCTGCAGCAGTGAACGCACTCGTTTTAAAAACTGTTATTGTGCATAACTCTAATAAAATAATTAGTTCATTTATTAGTTTACGGTGCGAGCAAAAATTATTCGGCAAATAAATATTTTAAACATTAGCATTTTTTCTCTTTGCGGAAAAAAAGTAAATTCAAGTTAATTAATATTTTGTAGTCTTGCGAAAATTTATAGAACAAGACTATTATTTTATTTCTCTGTGTTTCTTCGGAAATCAATTTGAGTGAATAAAATTAAATAAATTCTTGTTTTATTTGCGCGGTCCTTTTGATGAAATTAGCATCGCAATTGTATAGGAGTTTAGGAAGAAAAGTAAAAATAATAAAATAATTTCGAGTAGCAACAACAACAGTAGTCAGATATAGATCAAATCGCATTGACCTATCTTAGATGCAGACACACTGAGAGAAATTTTTAAGTTAATTCAAATTTTGTTTTCGATAGTTTAATTTTTTTTCGTTTGGTTTAAATTCATGTGCCATATTTTCGTGCACAAAATTGTTTCACGAACAAAGTCGGCATCTTATATTCTGCCAACTAAATATGTGCCTTCTCCTTATAGATTCAAAACAAATTTTAATGAGTTTCATTGCAAATTGTGCATTGGTCAGAGACATTTGTTTAGAAAATGTCCTAAGTTTCTAACACTGAGTGTCAGTTGCCGACTAGAAGAAGTTGAAAAATTAGAATTGTGTATAAAATGCTTCTCAAGCTCTCTACCTGGTTCGGATGTGGTGAAAACAGAGCTTGGTCCACATCGGCCTTCAGAACCGCCGGTTCTTCCCAGAAGTGAATGGAAAAGCCGAGGACAGGTTGATAGTCTAATTACAGGTTTTGATGCGATAGTTTACGGAGAAACTATGCAGGCCTATTTAGACATAGATCATCACATTGATAAGGAAGCCAAATGAGTGTCGAAGGCAATTGCTGTAACGCAGTAACATTCCACGACATGTATTCAGTCATGTCACTCTAGATCTAAACGAAATAAAGATCGATATAGTTGAAAAAGAGAACAGTCCGCAAATATTATTTACAAACCCGAAGGCTTTACACAGTAATTCTGTTAATTTGGAAAAGATAGTGCCTAAAGTTGAGATATTTAAAAAATGTGTTGAAAACAGACATAAAGAGGAACTAGTTGATGTAAGCACACACAGAGACAAGTTACCAATTTATAGAAATAGGCAAAATAATAGAATTAGTATGAACGAATTGCGAGGTTGTGTTATGGTGGACAAAGAACTTGGTCCACATTGGTGTCCACAACCACCGGCTCCTTTAAAACGCATTATGCTCAAATATGACAAATGCATGGGAGTATCAAAGGTTTTATTGATCGACTTGGGAAAAAGCAGCAAATTGAGAAATATATTCTAGGTTTTGATGAGATAGTTTGTGGAGAAACTTCTCAGGCCTTTTTTAATACTACTCATGCGCAGGCTAATTCAAAAGTTCATATAGTCAACAATAGAAATATTTATTGTGTAGAAAAAGAAAAGTGTCCAATTAGGTGGCGTCAAGCCCAGATTCTTTTCTATTTTCGCAGGGGCAGACCTCCAGAACGACAGTGGTTAAAATCGTTCACATCAGGCAGAGACGTGGACCTGGACGGATGCTGATGATCTGCAAACCAGAGCGGAATTACAGATCGTCAGGCTATAATCGTAGCTCTCCAGGGCCATCATACGTGGTCTGCACCAAGAAGGAGGGCCACTTGCGGTCCGCTTGTCAGTGAGGGTGGCACGGAATGCGCTGAGGACTGGACAAGAAGCCTGGTTAAATCGAGCTCACAGTGTCCCAGACATCAGCATGGACGGAGAGTCCATATACTGACAAAAGGTTGGAAGTCTTGTCAATCATATCGTGGCTACCTAAACTCCGAGTTGTCCAGAAGCTGCAGATCCAGAGGTTGTCATCGGAGAAGACTTCATCTTATGCACTCTTGCCTTACCGCCCTCTTGCGGTGTGCACGTCTATCGAGATTTGAAAGAGAGCACGCCCCTTTGCGCGGCGACACTCGTACCTAACAGGCCTCCAACCCTGCAGGCGGGTCTCGACTTAAGGTGCGGAACTATGTGATTATCGGTGGGTGGATGTTTATGTCGGACAATGCAAGGATGGCTTAAACGCTAATCGATTGGATTCAGTGATTAAACGCTTATCAATCGGATTCAGCGACTAACCCCTTTTGTGCGGCGACTCTCGTGCCACGCAGGCCTCCCACCGTCCTACATCTGGCATTCATCACGGGAATGGATAAACACGCCGACTGGAAGATGCGCGGCCGCATCATACTTCTCCACTGTTGATGACAACGCAAGGTGTTGTAATGTTGGCAACATCAGCCAGCATAAATTTTTTGCTGCGTAGGTGCAAGGTGGGCGGAATGTTTACGCCGCAACCGGCGATAATGGTTTAAGTTTTTGTTATATTTTAAAGTTGTAAATAGCAAAACAGAATACGAAAAAGAGCAAGCGAGAGAAAAGATTCCGTTAGCAACTTAATAAGCCACCACTCTTTGCACAGATTTTGTTTGTTTTGCTTCTTTTGATCGCTTGCATTAGAAGCTAGTTAGTTACGTTTCCGGTTCCGCGCCTTAAGCTCACTAATTTAAGTCTCTGCCGCGGTGGGCAGAGCTACTGTGTTTTTGCTTGTTTTGCAATGCTCCAACGTGTTGTTGTTGGACGCATTTTAAAGTTCAAAGTTTCGGACTTACATATGTTACAAATAAAGAACGTGTATTTATAAGTGAAAATTATCGAGTCATTTTATTATAAGCAAATGTGGCTGAATATATAATTTGAAGACTTATAATTGGTGCGATCTGCAACGTAGACCACCTTGGACCAAATTCCAAACAATTTAAAGAAGGCTAATCGGTGGATTTTACCCGAGTACGCAACGCATAAAAGGCCGACTCATTACACATCCTGGATCGGAATTTGGTGCGTATAAAAAGTGACTTATATGCATCGATACTGTGTCTGATTTACTATTTTTAGAGTGTGAATCCAGCAACCCTAGCGAATAGGTCGCTAGTGCATCAGCTGTGACGCCGTCGCCGCTGTTGGAGGTTGGACAGCTTTACTGGCGTTGCCGGTGAAGCAACACGGATTCGTTTGCAGAAATTCACATTATAAGGAAAGTTGTTGGCTGCCATGCACTTGGGAATGACCAACAATAATTCTTTTGCGAACCCCCTTCCCTTAATTAGGGGTATGTATAAATAAATCTCAAATTACAACACAAATGAAGCCTCGGAAGGAAACCTATGATGACGACCCCCGCAAACGACATAAGGATCCAAAAATTATGGATATGCTCCTGGAAAGTCCGCACCGTTAATTGGGATGGAGCCAATATCCAGTTGGTTGAGGTCCTCGAAAAATGCAAGGCTGACATCACCGCAATCCAAGAAATCCGATGGATAGGGCAGGGTTGCTCTAAAAAAGCATCCTGTGACATCTACTACAGCTGCCATGCGAGTAAGCACGAATTTGGATGTGGTTTCGTGGTGAGTAGGAAACTACGTGGCCTCGTCTCTAGGTTCACACCTGTTGACGAGCGTCTAGCCGCGATACGCATCAAGGCTAAATATTTTTATATTAGCCTGATTTGCGCACGCCCCGACGGAAGAGAAAGACGACGATGCTAAAGATGAATTCTATGAGCGCTTGGAACGCCTGTACGAGCGCTGTCCCAAACACGATGTCAAAATCGTGCTTGGCGATTTCAACGCCAAGATTGGGAAGGAAGGAATCTTTGGCCCAACCGTCGGAAAATTTAGCCTTCACGACACTACCTCCAATAATGGAGAGAGGCTAATCGATTTCGCCGCAGGTCGGAACATGGTAGTTAGTAGTACCAGATTTCAACATCTTAACATCCACAAGGCTACATGGCTGAGTCCTGATCAAAAACCACGCAACCAAATTGATCATGTTCTGATTGACGGAAGGCACGCATCGAGCGTGTTGGACGTGCGAACGTTACGTGGTCCCAACATTGACTCGGACCACTATCTTGTCGCAGCCAAGGTACGCACTAGGCTCAGCGTAGTGCATGCCGCACGTTCCAACATGCAACGAAGGCTAGACGTCGGCAAGCTGCAATCAGAGCAGACCGCCACAGCCTTCTCAAACACACTCTCCCGAATGCTCCGGGAAACCTCTCCGATTTCTCGAGATATATGTGAGCAGTGGACACATATTACCCGCTCCATAGATAGGGCTGCCAAGGATGTCATTGGTTATATAAAACCTGTGAAGAATTCTTGGTACGACGAGGAGTGTCGCAATGCTACTGCAGAGAAGAACGCTTCCTATCAGCGAACTCTGCAGTCGGGAGCAACGCGAGCTGTTAGAGAGCGATATCGAGAGAAACGGAGAGAGGAGAAACGCCTTTTCAGACGCAAGAAAAAGGAGCAAGAAAGGCGGGAGTTTGAGGATGTTGAGATGTTCTGTAACAGAAATGAAGCTCGAAAATTCTACCAAAAGGTCAAGCGTCTGACTGAAGGTTTTAAGCCCGGAGTAACTTTCTGTAAGGATGAGAATGGAAGTCTGGTAACGGATGAACAGGAATCACTGAGATTATGGAGGAGTCATTTCTCCAACCTACTCGGCGATGAAGCGCACAATACCGCCGAAAGAGAAATGACACCGGAACCACCAGTTAATGATGGCACTATTGTAGAGCCACCGGACTATTACGAGGTCGCTTCAGTTTTTAAAAAGCTGAAAAATAACAAAGCGGCAGGCTCTGATGGGCTGCCAGCTGAGTTATTTAAGACCGGCGGCGAAGAGTTGGTTAGGAGTATGCACCAGCTTTTATGCAAGATATGGTCCGATGAACGCATACCCAATGACTGGAATCTCAGTGTTCTCTGTCCTATCTTTAAGAAAGGAGACCCCGCTGTTTGCGCCAACTACCGCGGAATAAGTCTCCTTTCCATTGGATATAAGACTTTGTCGGGCGTATTGTGTAATAGGCTGAAGCCATATACCGACTCACTGATAGGACGATATCAGTGTGGCTTCAGACCAAAAAGGTCGACCAGTGACCAAATATTCACATTACGCCAAATCTTGGAAAAGACCCGTGAGTTCAACAAAGACACTCACCACCTATTTGTCGATTACAAAGCCGCTTTCGACACGCCGATAAGAGCGAAGTTCTTCGACGCCCTGTCTGCACTAGGTATCCCGGCAAAGATTGTCCGTCTTTGCATGGCGACGCTATCTAACACACAAAGCGTTGTCAGGGTGGGGAAAAACCTCTCCGACCCCTTTGATACCAAGAGAGGTTTCAGGCAGGGCGATGCTCTATCGTGCGATTTTTTCAATCTCCTGATGGAATACATCCTACGCCAATGTCCGTACATACAGAGTATGTCGGGCTCGATCTTCCAAAAGGAAGTGATGCTGCTCGCTTACGCCGATGACATCGATATCATCGGTACGCAGGAAAGGCGAGTCAGCAAGGCGTTCTCGGAGATTGAAAAACAGTCTCGGCTCATGGGTCTAGCGGTGAACGAGGACAAGACGAAGTACTTGGTGTCTTCTCGCACTCCGTCAATGCGTCTTGGACGGTCAGTGACGATGGAGAATTTCAACTTCAGTGTTGTAGAAAACTTCGTCTATCTCGGAACAGAGATCACCAGCAACAACAACGTCAGCCTGGAGATCAGGCGAAGAATCACGCTTGCAAACAGATGTTTTTTTGGGCTGAGCAAGCAAATGAGAAGTAAAGCCCTCTCTCGACGGACGAAAATAAAGATATATAAGACGCTGATACTCCCGGTCCTACTGTATGGCGCAGAGGCATGGACCGTGGTTGAGTCGGATGACACAGCGTTGGAAGTCTTCGAGAGGAAGATTCTTCGCAGGATCTTTGGTCCTATTAGAGTCGTCGACGAGTTTAGGTCCCGCATGAACCGCGAGCTGTACGAGCTATTCAATGAGGTTGACATAGTCCAGCGCATAAAATTCCAGCGGCTGCACTGGGCTGGGCACCTCATTCGAATGGACGAAGGAGCTCCAGCACGCATGGTTTACATGGGGGGCCCAAACTTGATTGGTGGACGCCGACTTAGAGGACGACCGGGCACTCGATGGAATGACCAGGTATGGAGAGATCTCTCCGTACTTGGCATTCAGAGCGACTGGCGCCAGCGCGCACAGGATTATGGAGGCTGGCGCGCTTTCCTGGACGCGGCCATGACCGGTAGACGGTTGACGGCCATTTAAACAAACAAACAAAGAATTATAAGTTTTGCAGATAATTTTGGACAAATTGATATCTACAAACGTTACTCTGTACGATAGTAATAGTATTTCATTTATAATTGAATGGTTGTATTAATATTAATGTGAGAAGCATTTAAAAATAACACAACATACTAGTCAATGTATCGGAAAAATCGATTAGTAATAAATTTTTAAATTTATATTACATGATTCTTTCATACATTGTTAAATATGTAATATAAAAAATCAAGTGAAACCTTTAAATTCGATTGTACCGAACACTAAATACTCTTCACACGTGGATCAGTTGATATAAAATTTAAACATTCTAGTTCGCATCTGTATAAACTCAAATGCGGACAAATGACGGATATGGCTGGTACAATTTGTTTATTCGAGCTGCTTGGGGAAAATATTAACAATAATATCTTAAAGGCATTGTAAACTCTGCGACAAAATTAAAATACTATAAGCCCTACGTACAAAGAGTATATCAAATACATATTTAAAATATTCATCGATGTAAGATTTTTATAGCATTGGGTTTACAATTTCTTAGTTTGAACAGGATATTATGACTTGATTAGTATATTGAATTATATAATGATAAAGATTAAAACCATTTACTGTTTTGTAAATGTTTTGATGTTGACATCAAAATTAAAATTCACATCATTAATTGTGTACAGCGGCCGAGGAATGTTGTATACTGCGTTCAAATTCTTCCAGACTTAATGCTTGATTAACATTTAAAAGTGGCAGTTTTCCAGCGGATGCCTGCGCTAGCAACTCTGGCGAAAACCATTGAGCAAGCTGATTACTGGTTGGAGAAAGTCCACCATCTCGTTGATAATTTATAATGCCAAGTTGATTATTGTTACCCATGCTTGTGTGTCCACCTACAAAAAAAAACAAACAACCAACTTTTATTAGATAAAAAGCAAAAAACAGAAAAGTGTAAACTTCGGCAATACGCAGCTGTAATACCATTTTGCTGTTGCTACCTTCGGTAAATCGGATTATAAATAAAAGAACAGTTCAATTAAGTGCAATTTAGATCGTGGATTACTGACTGAGCGTGTTCTACATTAATAAGCGCGAAATCAACATTAATAACTACGTAACGTTTACAACAGGCCTAATTTTCTTACCTTCACCGCCGGAGACTTCGAAAATTTTCATTTAATATCCACTTTCCGTCTAACGACAGAAAGGGCAACAATACATTTCGATATCTTGACAAATAATATTGCTCAACGACGGTTCTATCATATTTTTGTGAAACGCCCAGTGAGTAGTAATGTAAAAAAATGTCCGTTAATATCTTAAAAATATTCAGAGAAACCTCTAACATGTCAATCAGGTTTATGACAATTACCGTATAAGTCTAACAAGTAAAACCAAGTCATATGTTCGAAAACTAAAAAAAAAGGGTAAATAAACGCATTAGACCAAATAAAAAAAACGCCATAAACACATAAAATGTTTTTAATTAAAGCATGAAATTAGAAACGCAAATATATAATATAAGAAAATTTTGCAGTCTGTAAACCGAGGTTTAAAAAAAATTGTCCATTAACCCAACAGACTAACTAGCACACTTTAGTTTTCAAAACATAAGCAAAAATAAAGATCTCCGAATGTGAACGAAATTAAGTGATTTTCGCACGCTTCTATATAAATGCAAAAATATGCGAAACATGAATTATAGTTACGTTTCTGTTATCTTTTATATATTTTTATTCATACAAACTAAGTATGATTTGTCAAATTTGTATTTTTACCCGACTGCCAAAGAAACGTTATGTTCTTCATTTCGGAGCATAAATGTTTTTATTATTTATAAACGATATTCTTCTTGTTATATTACAATGCTATATATTGATGTGCGCGGATGATGTAAGTCTATGCTTGTCATCCTATTTAGCTTGCGTAAATTCGGCTAGAACCCTTATGTTTATTTACCTCTATACATTTAACTTCTAAATCTCATATTGACCAAATCTTGAAAACCTTATTCAAATACTGATCCGTACTCATTGCATCAATTCAACTTTTTAGTGCCTGGTAGAAGTTCTAGAATCTTATCTACATTGCTCTACCTCGATGCAAAAAAAAAAACAAATTATGCATAAAACATTCCCTTTAGGGGTATTTGTTCCACATATAGTTCTACGGTTTTAATTCTATTCCATTTTACATTCGCAAGAACTTAAAAATTATTGTATAATTTTAATTTCAACGAAGGAATCATCGGACACCTCATAACGAATATATACTAATAAAACACAATAGTTATTCATTTATGTATGCATATGTATTTACAGAATGTGTCGACTGTGACCACTTAAATTGCTAATGTATGTATATTGTTCTTCCATTATTAACTTTTATAAAGAATTATAAGTTTTGCAGATAATTTTGGACAAATTGATATCTACAAACGTTACTCTGTACGATAGTAATAGTATTTCATTTATAATTGAATGGTTGTATTAATATTAATGTGAGAAGCATTTAAAAATAACACAACATACTAGTCAATGTATCGGAAAAATCGATTAGTAATAAATTTTTAAATTTATATTACATGATTCTTTCATACATTGTTATATAATATAAAAAATCAAGTGAAACCTTTAAATTCGATTGTACCGAACACTAAATACTCTTCACACGTGGATCAGTTGATATAAAATTTAAACATTCTAGTTCGCATCTGTATAAACTCAAATGCGGACAAATGACGGATATGGCTGGTACAATTTGTTTATTCGAGCTGCTTGGGGAAAATATTAACAATAATATCTTAAAGGCATTGTAAACTCTGCGACAAAATTAAAATACTATAAGCCCTACGTACAAAGAGTATATCAAATACATATTTAAAATATTCATCGATGTAAGATTTTTATAGCATTGGGTTTACAATTTCTTAGTTTGAACAGGATATTATGACTTGATTAGTATATTGAATTATATAATGATAAAGATTAAAACCATTTACTGTTTTGTAAATGTTTTGATGTTGACATCAAAATTAAAATTCACATCATTAATTGTGTACAGCGGCCGAGGAATGTTGTATACTGCGTTCAAATTCTTCCAGACTTAATGCTTGATTAACATTTAAAAGTGGCAGTTTTCCAGCGGATGCCTGCGCTAGCAACTCTGGCGAAAACCATTGAGCAAGCTGATTACTGGTTGGAGAAAGTCCACCATCTCGTTGATAATTTATAATGCCAAGTTGATTATTGTTACCCATGCTTGTGTGTCCACCTACAATAAAAAAAACAAACAACCAACTTTTATTAGATAAAAAGCAAAAAACAGAAAAGTGTAAACTTCGGCAATACGCAGCTGTAATACCATTTTGCTGTTGCTACCTTCGGTAAATCGGATTATAAATAAAAGAACAGTTCAATTAAGTGCAATTTAGATCGTGGATTACTGACTGAGCGTGTTCTACATTAATAAGCGCGAAATCAACATTAATAACTACGTAACGTTTACAACAGGCCTAATTTTCTTACCTTCACTGCCGGAGACTTCGAAAATTTTCATTTAATATCCACTTTCCGTCTAACGACAGAAAGGGCAACAATACATTTCGATATCTTGACAAATAATATTGCTCAACGACGGTTCTATCATATTTTTGTGAAACGCCCAGTGAGTAGTAATGTAAAAAAATGTCCGTTAATATCTTAAAAATATTCAGAGAAACCTCTAACATGTCAATCAGGTTTATGACAATTACCGTATAAGTCTAACAAGTAAAACCAAGTCATATGTTCGAAAACTAAAAAAAAAGGGTAAATAAACGCATTAGACCAAATAAAAACAAGTAAGAAAATACAGTCAGGCGTAACCGACTGTAAGAGGCCCTGTACCAGTTCAGGTCTCCTAACAAACACATTAAACGTTTCCCGAGCATATGACCAAACACATGACCACTTCTCACTGCTCGAATATGAATGAAGAGGAAAGGGGGGTCATTCAACTTCAATTGGTTATAAAATCGTTATTTATTATCCGATTTTGATGAACTTTTTGGATTTTGACTAAGAGGGACGTTAACTTTATACTGGCATACTCAATTTTTCTTGTGCCGAAGAAATATTTCTCCTTGGGGGTGATTTTATGGGGAAGGGGGGGAGGGGCAAAATTTCAAAATAAACTTGTGAAATTCCGGAGCAGTCCTAGACGAATGCAAAAAACACGAAGTCTCTATCTATTACCGTTTCCGAGATCCTTTCGTTCATACGGACGGACGGACGGACGGACGGACAGACGGACAGACGGACATGGCTATATCGACTCCTCTATCACTCCTGACCATAATGGGGGTAACTTTGGGGGGTCTCCGACCATTATTTCTACCTGTTACATACATTTGCACAAACCCAATAGGCTCTTGTACCTTCGGTACAGGGCCTAAAAACGCCATAAACACATAAAATGTTTTTAATTAAAGCATGAAATTAGAAACGCAAATATATAATATAAGAAAATTTTGCAGTCTGTAAACCGAGGTTTAAAAAAAATTGTCCATTAACCCAACAGACTAACTAGCACACTTTAGTTTTCAAAACATAAGCAAAAATAAAGATCTCCGAATGTGAACGAAATTAAGTGATTTTCGCACGCTTCTATATAAATGCAAAAATATGCGAAACATGAATTATAGTTACGTTTCTGTTATCTTTTATATATTTTTATTCATACAAACTAAGTATGATTTGTCAAATTTGTATTTTTACCCGACTGCCAAAGAAACGTTATGTTCTTCATTTCGGAGCATAAATGTTTTTATTATTTATAAACGATATTCTTCTTGTTATATTACAATGCTATATATTGATGTGCGCGGATGATGTAAGTCTATGCTTGTCATCCTATTTAGCTTGCGTAAATTCGGTTAGAACCCTTATGTTTATTTACCTCTATACATTTAACTTCTAAATCTCATATTGACCAAATCTTGAAAACCTTATTCAAATACTGATCCGTACTCATTGCATCAATTCAACTTTTTAGTGCCCGGTAGAAGTTCTAGAATCTTATCTACATTGCTCTACCTCGATGCAAAAAAAAAAACAAATTATGCATAAAACATTCCCTTTAGGGGTATTTGTTCCACATATAGTTCTACGGTTTTAATTCTATTCCATTTTACATTCGCAAGAACTTAAAAATTATTGTATAATTTTAATTTCAACGAAGGAATCATCGGACACCTCATAACGAATATATACTAATAAAACACAATAGTTATTCATTTATGTATGCATATGTATTTACAGAATGTGTCGACTGTGACCACTTAAATTGCTAATGTATGTATATTGTTCTTCCATTATTAACTTTTATAAAGAATTATAAGTTTTGCAGATAATTTTGGACAAATTGATATCTACAAACGTTACTCTGTACGATAGTAATAGTATTTCATTTATAATTGAATGGTTGTATTAATATTAATGTGAGAAGCATTTAAAAATAACACAACATACTAGTCAATGTATCGGAAAAATCGATTAGTAATAAATTTTTAAATTTATATTACATGATTCTTTCATACATTGTTAAATAATATAAAAAATCAAGTGAAACCTTTAAATTCGATTGTACCGAACACTAAATACTCTTCACACGTGGATCAGTTGATATAAAATTTAAACATTCTAGTTCGCATCTGTATAAACTCAAATGCGGACAAATGACGGATATGGCTGGTACAATTTGTTTATTCGAGCTGCTTGGGGAAAATATTAACAATAATATCTTAAAGGCATTGTAAACTCTGCGACAAAATTAAAATACTATAAGCCCTACGTACAAAGAGTATATCAAATACATATTTAAAATATTCATCGATGTAAGATTTTTATAGCATTGGGTTTACAATTTCTTAGTTTGAACAGGATATTGTGACTTGATTAGTATATTGAATTATATAATGATAAAGATTAAAACCATTTACTGTTTTGTAAATGTTTTGATGTTGACATCAAAATTAAAATTCACATCATTAATTGTGTACAGCGGCCGAGGAATGTTGTATACTGCGTTCAAATTCTTCCAGACTTAATGCTTGATTAACATTTAAAAGTGGCAGTTTTCCAGCGGATGCCTGCGCTAGCAACTCTGGCGAAAACCATTGAGCAAGCTGATTACTGGTTGGAGAAAGTCCACCATCTCGTTGATAATTTATAATGCCAAGTTGATTATTGTTACCCATGCTTGTGTGTCCACCTACAAAAAAAAACAAACAACCAACTTTTATTAGATAAAAAGCAAAAAAAAAGAAAAGTGTAAACTTCGGCAATACGCAGCTGTAATACCATTTTGCTGTTGCTACCTTCGGTAAATCGGATTATAAATAAAAGAACAGTTCAATTAAGTGCAATTTAGATCGTGGATTACTGACTGAGCGTGTTCTACATTAATAAGCGCGAAATCAACATTAATAACTACGTAACGTTTACAACAGGCCTAATTTTCTTACCTTCACCGCCGGAGACTTCGAAAATTTTCATTTAATATCCACTTTCCGTCTAACGACAGAAAGGGCAACAATACATTTCGATATCTTGACAAATAATATTGCTCAACGACGGTTCTATCATATTTTTGTGAAACGCCCAGTGAGTAGTAATGTAAAAAAATGTCCGTTAATATCTTAAAAATATTCAGAGAAACCTCTAACATGTCAATCAGGTTTATGACAATTACCGTATAAGTCTAACAAGTAAAACCAAGTCATATGTTCGAAAACTAAAAAAAAAGGGTAAATAAACGCATTAGACCAAATAAAAAAAACGCCATAAACACATAAAATGTTTTTAATTAAAGCATGAAATTAGAAACGCAAATATATAATATAAGAAAATTTTGCAGTCTGTAAACCGAGGTTTAAAAAAAATTGTCCATTAACCCAACAGACTAACTAGCACACTTTAGTTTTCAAAACATAAGCAAAAATAAAGATCTCCGAATGTGAACGAAATTAAGTGATTTTCGCACGCTTCTATATAAATGCAAAAATATGCGAAACATGAATTATAGTTACGTTTCTGTTATCTTTTATATATTTTTATTCATACAAACTAAGTATGATTTGTCAAATTTGTATTTTTACCCGACTGCCAAAGAAACGTTATGTTCTTCATTTCGGAGCATAAATGTTTTTATTATTTATAAACGATATTCTTCTTGTTATATTACAATGCTATATATTGATGTGCGCGGATGATGTAAGTCTATGCTTGTCATCCTATTTAGCTTGCGTAAATTCGGCTAGAACCCTTATGTTTATTTACCTCTATACATTTAACTTCTAAATCTCATATTGACCAAATCTTGAAAACCTTATTCAAATACTGATCCGTACTCATTGCATCAATTCAACTTTTTAGTGCCTGGTAGAAGTTCTAGAATCTTATCTACATTGCTCTACCTCGATGCAAAAAAAAAAAACAAATTATGCATAAAACATTCCCTTTAGGGGTATTTGTTCCACATATAGTTCTACGGTTTTAATTCTATTCCATTTTACATTCGCAAGAACTTAAAAATTATTGTATAATTTTAATTTCAACGAAGGAATCATCGGACACCTCATAACGAATATATACTAATAAAACACAATAGTTATTCATTTATGTATGCATATGTATTTACAGAATGTGTCGACTGTGACCACTTAAATTGCTAATGTATGTATATTGTTCTTCCATTATTAACTTTTATAAAGAATTATAAGTTTTGCAGATAATTTTGGACAAATTGATATCTACAAACGTTACTCTGTACGATAGTAATAGTATTTCATTTATAATTGAATGGTTGTATTAATATTAATGTGAGAAGCATTTAAAAATAACACAACATACTAGTCAATGTATCGGAAAAATCGATTAGTAATAAATTTTTAAATTTATATTACATGATTCTTTCATACATTGTTATATAATATAAAAAATCAAGTGAAACCTTTAAATTCGATTGTACCGAACACTAAATACTCTTCACACGTGGATCAGTTGATATAAAATTTAAACATTCTAGTTCGCATCTGTATAAACTCAAATGCGGACAAATGACGGATATGGCTGGTACAATTTGTTTATTCGAGCTGCTTGGGGAAAATATTAACAATAATATCTTAAAGGCATTGTAAACTCTGCGACAAAATTAAAATACTATAAGCCCTACGTACAAAGAGTATATCAAATACATATTTAAAATATTCATCGATGTAAGATTTTTATAGCATTGGGTTTACAATTTCTTAGTTTGAACAGGATATTATGACTTGATTAGTATATTGAATTATATAATGATAAAGATTAAAACCATTTACTGTTTTGTAAATGTTTTGATGTTGACATCAAAATTAAAATTCACATCATTAATTGTGTACAGCGGCCGAGGAATGTTGTATACTGCGTTCAAATTCTTCCAGACTTAATGCTTGATTAACATTTAAAAGTGGCAGTTTTCCAGCGGATGCCTGCGCTAGCAACTCTGGCGAAAACCATTGAGCAAGCTGATTACTGGTTGGAGAAAGTCCACCATCTCGTTGATAATTTATAATGCCAAGTTGATTATTGTTACCCATGCTTGTGTGTCCACCTACAAAAAAAAACAAACAACCAACTTTTATTAGATAAAAAGCAAAAAACAGAAAAGTGTAAACTTCGGCAATACGCAGCTGTAATACCATTTTGCTGTTGCTACCTTCGGTAAATCGGATTATAAATAAAAGAACAGTTCAATTAAGTGCAATTTAGATCGTGGATTACTGACTGAGCGTGTTCTACATTAATAAGCGCGAAATCAACATTAATAACTACGTAACGTTTACAACAGGCCTAATTTTCTTACCTTCACCGCCGGAGACTTCGAAAATTTTCATTTAATATCCACTTTCCGTCTAACGACAGAAAGGGCAACAATACATTTCGATATCTTGACAAATAATATTGCTCAACGACGGTTCTATCATATTTTTGTGAAACGCCCAGTGAGTAGTAATGTAAAAAAATGTCCGTTAATATCTTAAAAATATTCAGAGAAACCTCTAACATGTCAATCAGGTTTATGACAATTACCGTATAAGTCTAACAAGTAAAACCAAGTCATATGTTCGAAAACTAAAAAAAAAGGGTAAATAAACGCATTAGACCAAATAAAAAAAACGCCATAAACACATAAAATGTTTTTAATTAAAGCATGAAATTAGAAACGCAAATATATAATATAAGAAAATTTTGCAGTCTGTAAACCGAGGTTTAAAAAAAATTGTCCATTAACCCAACAGACTAACTAGCACACTTTAGTTTTCAAAACATAAGCAAAAATAAAGATCTCCGAATGTGAACGAAATTAAGTGATTTTCGCACGCTTCTATATAAATGCAAAAATATGCGAAACATGAATTATAGTTACGTTTCTGTTATCTTTTATATATTTTTATTCATACAAACTAAGTATGATTTGTCAAATTTGTATTTTTACCCGACTGCCAAAGAAACGTTATGTTCTTCATTTCGGAGCATAAATGTTTTTATTATTTATAAACGATATTCTTCTTGTTATATTACAATGCTATATATTGATGTGCGCGGATGATGTAAGTCTATGCTTGTCATCCTATTTAGCTTGCGTAAATTCGGCTAGAACCCTTATGTTTATTTACCTCTATACATTTAACTTCTAAATCTCATATTGACCAAATCTTGAAAACCTTATTCAAATACTGATCCGTACTCATTGCATCAATTCAACTTTTTAGTGCCTGGTAGAAGTTCTAGAATCTTATCTACATTGCTCTACCTCGATGCAAAAAAAAAAAACAAATTATGCATAAAACATTCCCTTTAGGGGTATTTGTTCCACATATAGTTCTACGGTTTTAATTCTATTCCATTTTACATTCGCAAGAACTTAAAAATTATTGTATAATTTTAATTTCAACGAAGGAATCATCGGACACCTCATAACGAATATATACTAATAAAACACAATAGTTATTCATTTATGTATGCATATGTATTTACAGAATGTGTCGACTGTGACCACTTAAATTGCTAATGTATGTATATTGTTCTTCCATTATTAACTTTTATAAAGAATTATAAGTTTTGCAGATAATTTTGGACAAATTGATATCTACAAACGTTACTCTGTACGATAGTAATAGTATTTCATTTATAATTGAATGGTTGTATTAATATTAATGTGAGAAGCATTTAAAAATAACACAACATACTAGTCAATGTATCGGAAAAATCGATTAGTAATAAATTTTTAAATTTATATTACATGATTCTTTCATACATTGTTATATAATATAAAAAATCAAGTGAAACCTTTAAATTCGATTGTACCGAACACTAAATACTCTTCACACGTGGATCAGTTGATATAAAATTTAAACATTCTAGTTCGCATCTGTATAAACTCAAATGCGGACAAATGACGGATATGGCTGGTACAATTTGTTTATTCGAGCTGCTTGGGGAAAATATTAACAATAATATCTTAAAGGCATTGTAAACTCTGCGACAAAATTAAAATACTATAAGCCCTACGTACAAAGAGTATATCAAATACATATTTAAAATATTCATCGATGTAAGATTTTTATAGCATTGGGTTTACAATTTCTTAGTTTGAACAGGATATTATGACTTGATTAGTATATTGAATTATATAATGATAAAGATTAAAACCATTTACTGTTTTGTAAATGTTTTGATGTTGACATCAAAATTAAAATTCACATCATTAATTGTGTACAGCGGCCGAGGAATGTTGTATACTGCGTTCAAATTCTTCCAGACTTAATGCTTGATTAACATTTAAAAGTGGCAGTTTTCCAGCGGATGCCTGCGCTAGCAACTCTGGCGAAAACCATTGAGCAAGCTGATTACTGGTTGGAGAAAGTCCACCATCTCGTTGATAATTTATAATGCCAAGTTGATTATTGTTACCCATGCTTGTTTGTCCACCTACAAAAAAAAACAAACAACCAACTTTTATTAGATAAAAAGCAAAAAACAGAAAAGTGTAAACTTCGGCAATACGCAGCTGTAATACCATTTTGCTGTTGCTACCTTCGGTAAATCGGATTATAAATAAAAGAACAGTTCAATTAAGTGCAATTTAGATCGTGGATTACTGACTGAGCGTGTTCTACATTAAAAGGCGCGAAATCAACATTAATAACTACGTAACGTTTACAACAGGCCTAATTTTCTTACCTTCACCGCCGGAGACTTCGAAAATTTTCATTTAATATCCACTTTCCGTCTAACGACAGAAAGGGCAACAATACATTTCGATATCTTGACAAATAATATTGCTCAACGACGGTTCTATCATATTTTTGTGAAACGCCCAGTGAGTAGTAATGTAAAAAAATGTCCGTTAATATCTTAAAAATATTCAGAGAAACCTCTAACATGTCAATCAGGTTTATGACAATTACCGTATAAGTCTAACAAGTAAAACCAAGTCATATGTTCGAAAACTAAAAAAAAAGGGTAAATAAACGCATTAGACCAAATAAAAAAAACGCCATAAACACATAAAATGTTTTTAATTAAAGCATGAAATTAGAAACGCAAATATATAATATAAGAAAATTTTGCAGTCTGTAAACCGAGGTTTAAAAAAAATTGTCCATTAACCCAACAGACTAACTAGCACACTTTAGTTTTCAAAACATAAGCAAAAATAAAGATCTCCGAATGTGAACGAAATTAAGTGATTTTCGCACGCTTCTATATAAATGCAAAAATATGCGAAACATGAATTATAGTTACGTTTCTGTTATCTTTTATATATTTTTATTCATACAAACTAAGTATGATTTGTCAAATTTGTATTTTTACCCGACTGCCAAAGAAACGTTATGTTCTTCATTTCGGAGCATAAATGTTTTTATTATTTATAAACGATATTCTTCTTGTTATATTACAATGCTATATATTGATGTGCGCGGATGATGTAAGTCTATGCTTGTCATCCTATTTAGCTTGCGTAAATTCGGTTAGAACCCTTATGTTTATTTACCTCTATACATTTAACTTCTAAATCTCATATTGACCAAATCTTGAAAACCTTATTCAAATACTGATCCGTACTCATTGCATCAATTCAACTTTTTAGTGCCTGGTAGAAGTTCTAGAATCTTATCTACATTGCTCTACCTCGATGCAAAAAAAAAAACAAATTATGCATAAAACATTCCCTTTAGGGGTATTTGTTCCACATATAGTTCTACGGTTTTAATTCTATTCCATTTTACATTCGCAAGAACTTAAAAATTATTGTATAATTTTAATTTCAACGAAGGAATCATCGGACACCTCATAACGAATATATACTAATAAAACACAATAGTTATTCATTTATGTATGCATATGTATTTACAGAATGTGTCGACTGTGACCACTTAAATTGCTAATGTATGTATATTGTTCTTCCATTATTAACTTTTATAAAGAATTATAAGTTTTGCAGATAATTTTGGACAAATTGATATCTACAAACGTTACTCTGTACGATAGTAATAGTATTTCATTTATAATTGAATGGTTGTATTAATATTAATGTGAGAAGCATTTAAAAATAACACAACATACTAGTCAATGTATCGGAAAAATCGATTAGTAATAAATTTTTAAATTTATATTACATGATTCTTTCATACATTGTTAAATAATATAAAAAATCAAGTGAAACCTTTAAATTCGATTGTACCGAACACTAAATACTCTTCACACGTGGATCAGTTGATATAAAATTTAAACATTCTAGTTCGCATCTGTATAAACTCAAATGCGGACAAATGACGGATATGGCTGGTACAATTTGTTTATTCGAGCTGCTTGGGGAAAATATTAACAATAATATCTTAAAGGCATTGTAAACTCTGCGACAAAATTAAAATACTATAAGCCCTACGTACAAAGAGTATATCAAATACATATTTAAAATATTCATCGATGTAAGATTTTTATAGCATTGGGTTTACAATTTCTTAGTTTGAACAGGATATTATGACTTGATTAGTATATTGAATTATATAATGATAAAGATTAAAACCATTTACTGTTTTGTAAATGTTTTGATGTTGACATCAAAATTAAAATTCACATCATTAATTGTGTACAGCGGCCGAGGAATGTTGTATACTGCGTTCAAATTCTTCCAGACTTAATGCTTGATTAACATTTAAAAGTGGCAGTTTTCCAGCGGATGCCTGCGCTAGCAACTCTGGCGAAAACCATTGAGCAAGCTGATTACTGGTTGGAGAAAGTCCACCATCTCGTTGATAATTTATAATGCCAAGTTGATTATTGTTACCCATGCTTGTGTGTCCACCTACAAAAAAAACAAACAACCAACTTTTATTATATAAAAAGCAAAAAACAGAAAAGTGTAAACTTCGGCAATACGCAGCTGTAATACCATTTTCGGTAAATCGGATTATAAATAAAAGAACAGTTCAATTAAGTGCAATTTAGATCGTGGATTACTGACTGAGCGTGTTCTACATTAATAAGCGCGAAATCAACATTAATAACTACGTAACGTTTACAACAGGCCTAATTGTCTTACCTTCACCGCCGGAGACTTCGAAAATTTTCATTTAATATCCACTTTCCGTCTAACGACAGAAAGGGCAACAATACATTTCGATATCTTGACAAATAATATTACTCAACGACGGTTCTATCATATTTTTGTGAAACGCGCAGTGATTAGTAATGTAAAAAAATGTCCGTCAATATCTTAAAAATATTCAGAGAAACCTCTAACATGTCAATCAGGTTTATGACAATTACCGTATAAGTCTAAGAAGTAAAACCAAGTCATATGTTCGAAAACTAAAAAAAAGGGTAAATAAACTCATTAGACCAAATAAAAACAAGACATAAACACAGAAAATGTTTTTAATTAAAGCATGAAATTAGAAACACAAAATTACAAGAGATATAATATAAGAAAATTTTGCAGTCTGTAAACCGAGGTTTCAAAAAAAATTGTTTATAGAAAAAACTCGCATAATTCTATTATAGATATTCATCAAATAGCAGAACAACTATGCTCACATTGATCATTAGAATCAAGCGATTCTCTTATTTCAGCCTCCATTAACCCAACAGACTAACTAGCGCACTTTAGTTTTCAAAACATAAGCAAAAATAAAGATCTCCGAATGTGAACGAAATTAAGTGATTTTCGCAAACTTCTATATAAATGCAAAAATATGCGAAATGTTATCTTTTATATTTTTTTATTCATACAAACTAAGTATGATTTGTCAAATTTGTATTTTTACCCGACCGCTGATGATGTTTGAAAAAAAATAACAGATTTTTTGCGCGAAATAGTAATACGGTAACAAAAAAATTAACTTAACCTATCGAGTAGGGTATCAAAATAAAGGAATTTAAATTGGGATTATAAAAAAATGTTTTAAATAGCATGTTTCTTTAAATTTGTAAAATTATTTCCTATGTCATATGTTTTTCCTATTAAATTCAATGTTATTTTTCGAAACATTCTATGAAGAAGATCATTGAACACTTTGAAGAAGGGAAAACAGAGGCGCTTAATAACTTGAAGACTGTATTCTTTATATAAGCTCAAATTCAAATTTGACGCCAAGAGATCATACAATTCACATATGGCACACACCATCAAAATTATAAGGTGGCAACGGCAGAAGAAATACATGAAATAGAAAGCGTTTATACGGACAATTTTTTGTCTTTTCATGAAATGTTTTCGTGAAAAACACTATCGTATAAACCGACTAATAGTATCCAATTCTCGTTTTTCATACGGACAGCCGACAGACGAACATTTGATGATATGAGTGCAAATTTTTCTTATCTATTATTTAACTAAATATTAAAGAAAAAACTAATATTTGAATTTGAAAGAACGCTGCAGTCGAGTATACATTGTATACAAATTATCTGAATAATGAATATATGAATAATGTCATTCATTAAAGGCTTTATTTGTTATGGATTCCAAGATCTCGATTTTCATATGGACAGCCAGACTGATAGACGGACATGTCTATATCGACTCCCCAATTGAGACTGAATTCATATACTTTGTGGGGTCTGCCACTCCTCGTATTGACTGACCCATAAATTTGCAAAAACTTAGTATACCCTTTTTCCCTACGAACATGGTATAACAAGGCAGCCAGAGCCAAAAAATAAAAAGGATTATACCAACTGTAAACTTTATTTATACCAGCTAAACATTTTTTTATTTCATATCAATATTTGGAAAAAAATATTTACCTGCATTGTTCTGCACTGATTCGATCTGTGAATGGGTGTGTACATTTTGTAATTGTTGTTGCCTGTGAAGCGCCAAAGCCCTTTGATGGAGAATTTGTTGCTGTTGCATGTGAGATATTATATTACTTGGAGTTTGAAGAACCTGCGGAAAATTTTGAGCGCTTGCAGGGAGCCCTTGTTGCAGCTGCGGTTGATTTAGAATATGTTGAGGCGTTTGATTGTGTTTTAATCTTTGTTGATTTATTTGCTGAAATTCTGCTTTTGGTCCATACGTCATCTGGGAATTCGGTTGGTTTTGGGTTGGTGCCGTTGCAATATTTACAGGACCTTTAAGAATCGGACGGCCTGCGATTTTATTAAATATTGTATAAAAAATAAACAGTATGATAAAATATACGGCTACTTACCCATTGGTTTATTAATAGATATATTTGGATGATTAATACCTGCTGGCCATTTCAATTGTTGAGTATTACGCAATTGAGAATGATGCGGGAACATATGTGATGGAACTTGAGCAGTATTATTATGTAATTGTTGTTGTTGTATTGTTGCATTGTTTCCGCCCAGGATCATTCTTGGGTGATTATTTGGACTTGACATTAATCGATGCTGTTCTATTGCAGCAAAGCCTGTTTGAACTTGTTTGTTTTGTGACAACGATGGCTGTACCTGATGATGGACTGCGCCACTATTAGATGTTAATGAGTCTTTATCGGCAGTCATTTTTCTTAAAACTGATGTTGGTGTAAATGCCAATGGAGTCGGAGAATTATTGTGACGTGTTTGATGTGGCATTCCCTGTATTACTTGATTCGCGCTTGCCAGTGGCTGTTCTGGTGACATATCTGAAAAAATATTTGATAACTGTATAACAAACTTCATTAAGTCGCTACACACATATGTACAGATATTCATGTACAATTTTTCCATACTTCACGAGCATTTTTAATCGCAAAAAATGCGGTACTAGTACTTACAATTGCAGACTGACAATGACAATTAGAGCCCAAGATTTTAAATTGATTAGTAATTCGATTCCGACTAAGCTTTAACGGTTTCGAAAGTTTTCTCCTTGAGTATTCGGAAAGAAAAGTTTTTAGCAAATTACTCCTTAATTTATACATTGGCCGACACCCAAATATTTTTTATTTCCATTTACATTATACTGTTGAGATATTAAATTAATCATTGGAATAGCTTCGTTATATATTTTTTGATAAATCTTTTTGGACAAGCAAAACGAAAGTGATCAAAATGAATATAATCTGTTGATCACTTCGTATAAGCTTATGAGCGGCAATCATTGAAAATTTCAACTGAATTGACAACAAAAATTTTATTTTATAAGCAAACCAATAAATTTTTGAGGGCTATCTATTATAGTGGTCGGATTTGCACTTAATGGAATATTTCTTAAAGACTACCATTGCTTCCTTCTATCTGCTAGATATAATTAAACAACTGTTCTAAATTCATACCTTCATAAGATGGAGTTCTTGGACCTGTTCTATTATCAGAAATATGCTGCACATTCTGGTGGGAAGTAGAATTAGTGGTACTTAAAGGCAAGGATTGCGTCAAGTGTTGGTGATTTAAGTCAGTTATCATCATTGGATGGGGTGATATCGGCTGTATTCCACTTCGAACCAAAGGCATTGGCAATAGATTGCGTTCGCTAAGCACAGTTGCAATAATTTCTTTAGCATGATTATTGACATTTGGATTTTGCAGTTCCTGGTGAAGATACCCCAACGATATTTCTCCACGCGATAAACCTAAACCATATAATTCAAATGTTAAATTTACCAATACCATGAAGACTTGATTTAATATATTTACCTTGCAAAATATGTTGGACTTCAATGTGTTTCTGAGCTTGTCCCGATGGTAATTCCGGTGCATTTTGAACAGCATTCAATGATACATTCTGTAGAGGATTTATCAACATGTTTTGAGATGGTTTCGATAACACTTGTTTATGTTGGTGTACGAGATGTCGTTGCTGTTGATTATGAAATATTTCATTTTGTTGATGATGTACAACTTTTTTACAATCGTCGTCCTTAATAGAAATATTTTGGGGACTTCCATCGCTATGCAATATATTTGGAGTCCCTGATATCGACATGCTCTGTAGTTCAAATTGAGGTAACATGTTAATTGGCCTTTGTGTACTACTTTGTGAACTTAGCTGCTCAAGTAATTTTCTAAACGTTTCCGCATCTTGTGTTGGAATAGAATCGTTTGAATTTTTCATTAGAGTATTGGGAATAGAACTATCATTATACGCGTCTTTAATTTTATGTTTTGAATTTTCACTGTTGTTTGCTATTATTTGTGAATTGGTATTATCAATCAGGCGCATTCTAGCTTCTAACTCCTCCACACTTGGTATAGCTGAAATAGCCAAATTTGAATAAGATCGATTTTAAAATGAAACGTCATTTGTATTTACATTGCGGTGCAGCATTCAGCATAACAGGTTTCATTGGAAGTTTTCCTCGCTGCAAAAATTCCTTTAAAGTAGTATTTTGCTTTTCATTACTTTTACCTGTGTAAGAAATAAGAATAATAATATATCACTGGCAACAGTTTTCGGTTTTCGGGACGGGTTTTACTTTTCACTCTTTCGTTTTTATTAGAGACTTCTTTTGCTAATTAAAATCGTTTGAAAATTGTAAAAAAATTACTTTTTTTTTAAATGAATTTTAACACTAATGGTTACATTTCTGGCTTAAAGAATGATGCATCATTCCCAAAGATTCCCAAAAAATATATTTTTGGCACGCCCCTATTTGTTATAAATGAGCATAACTGTATAAAACAAATAAAAGAAAAACATTTTTTTTATTGTATGTGTATGTGAAAATAACAAGGTGGCTGAAGAAGTTTAAAAATGTTTGGGAAGGGGTGAACGATGTCCCAATCCCCACACTAGGCGGGAAGACTCATCCTTGATCTCCTGTAAGTAATTTGTTGAATTCTGACTGACAAATGAGTGTTCAGTTCTAAGATAACATTCTGAAAAATCCGAAAACTGTTGGCAATTGTGAAAATGCGAAATATGTGTATCAAGCTAGTTCACAAACTGTTGCTAACGTCTCTAGACGTCTGTGAAATTCTGCCAAAACTCAAGGTGAGAATGCTGCCGCAGTCACACAATCGTCTTCATCCCACTCAGACTTTTTTACGAATATAAGGATAACACTCAAACGATGCCGACTTGATAACGTTGAAGCTATCCTATGAGTCGTAGAAAAACGTAAAACGACGATGCCGTAAAACTCATAGAAGAATAGGGGATACACACAGCGCATCCATTGTTTATCAAAGATTGTTCTTCCAAGTGTTTTAATGTTATTTTGTTATGATTCAGGGTTAATGGGGCTCAGTTCTTGTGATATCCCCAAAAAAATAGTTTGACTAATTACCTTTTCGATTGCTTCATTTGGTGTCTGTATATAGGCTGCTAAAATTCTGAAATTTCTCTTTTTCCGAAAAATGACGTTAGTGTCATAAGGTACTATTAAAAACATAAAAAAAAAATTATAAAATACGCTTTAATTACAGATCGAACGAAAAAGTATAAGCAAAGAACAGATATTTCAATTAAATTATAATCATGACAAATAAATTTAGAAACAACATCATTTTATTGTCTTAGAAGCTCTATCTCCTCGTGTCATTGTTAGAATAATTATTATTAAAAGCCTTTACGACTGATCAGAAAGAATAAATTTTATTAACATTCCCAACTATTATTTTAGCAGGATTTTGTTTATCGTTTATATGGTGGCGGGGCATCCCTATTCGATATTGACCAAATTTAACAGCATTACTTCTCCCGATCCCACTAACATGTATACCAAAATTCATACGAATTGGTTTAGACGTAAGAGAGGAACATACATGCATCCATCCATCCATACGCAGAAACTATCGCATTTATGATACTAGTAGGATGTTTGTTCTTCATAGACATCGAAACCCTCCCCACTTTTTCAATGGATCTAACACATCTCGGTCCCACTAACAAATATACCAAAATTCATTCCTCTACTTCAAATTGATGCATTTTGACAATGAATAAATGTTAACAGGATTTTCCCTGTAGATGATCGAATTATTTATATCATATTACCCAACATACATTCTACATTGGACTACTTTTGTTACAAGTGTAAGAAGTATTAAAAAGTTTTGTAAAATAGAGATAATGTAGTAGATGAACAGTTTTTAGATTTGGTTATACATACCTTTGCTTGCTGTATCCTCTTTGTCTACGTTGTTGGCAAACCAACGAGTAAACCGGGAACTGCTAATAGTTGCATCATTGCTTGCAGTTGCGTCACTATTCTGTAACAAAAAAAAAGTTAATAAATGATTAAAATAGTAAGAAAAAAATTTTAATTGCGGTGTTAGTAACGACCTACTAAGTATCTGCAAGAGTTGCTACAACTATTGTCATCTATTTATAAATGTTCCGTATAGACAACCAAACCGTCCCACTTTCCTAATGGATTTTACTCCTGAACATATTAATGTATACTAACTATTATTACTGTACTTCAACTGGATACAAAGATGGTACGAATTTTGTTAATCGTTTATATGGGGAGTCTACACCCTATTCGATTTTTACAAAACTTTTGACGCGACCTTACTTCTCCCAAAACCAATAACATGTATACAATATTTCATCCTTGTACAAGATATGGATTTTTTTAGGATTTGTGACAAAAAAGGTTCCTAAGTTATTCCTTATAAGAACAGCCATTGGTCAAGAAAATCCTACCAAAATCGGACCAGCCACATTAGCATAAATAAACAGATATTATAAGCACCAAGTACATTCATATGCATGAATTAAAAATACATTAAAAATATGCAGTTAAATTTTATTTATACGTATAGATAACATATACATACGTACCATTAAAGTATTATCCAATGAGTCTATTGCAAAAAATTCATCAAAATTGAAATCAGATTCCTGAACTGCAGTAGGTTTATTTTTTGATTTACAATCGTTCGCCCCAGCATATTCGTCTTTCAAAATTTTTTCGTCAAGTTCAGAATTTAAGACTTCCTTGTTGTTGACATTATCTTTAGATGCCTCATTTTCCAAGTCCCATAATACATTTGCTTCAACAGGATTATCAGAAGCATTTTCTACACTGCTATTTCGAGACGAACGACTCTCATTTCGTTGATGTTTAGATCGTCGATCTGTGGTGTTACATTTTTGTACTTCTTCGTTTTCGCTTTCACTTTTATTTGGCTCATCAAAATCCTCGAAGCCGTGTAACTCTATTGTATCATTTTGAGAAGTTGGACCACCACTAAACCATTCTGGCTCTTCATTTCGGTCACCTAATTGATGAAAATTATTTCCGCGGCGACCTCGTCCATGTTGTATATTATGGTTGCTACTATCCAATATGCTAATAGAATCTTTTGTTGATGTTCGACGAAAAACTTGTGTATTTCGTTTCATTTCATATTGATCGAGCAAATCTCCGTTGTTGACATCTTTTCTCCGATCAAACAGTTGCCGTTCTGCATAGGAGTCATTTCCGCGCTCACTTGAACGGTCAACAAACCTTGATCTGTTGTTCCGCTGGCTTGTATGGGAAAGTGATTCTTTTTCAATGTTTGTAGCAACAGAATCCTTTTCCTGACATCTAAAATCCCATCCAACGTCACGCGGTAATAAACGCCCACTACCTATTCGTCTTTCAGTTAAATTCAAATTTGTATGACGAGAACCAGTTTTAGTTGGTGAGGAAGTTGATCGAGATATTTGTTCTTGATGTCGTTGATTAAGTCGATGCTCACATTGATCTTGCTGATCAATTACAATTTTGCGCTGTGGGGATAACATGCCTTCGGGTTGTTGTCGAAATCCTTTTGAAATGCGATATGAGTTACTGCTACGATCACGAGTTTCGAATGGGATATCTTTGCAATCAGTTGGATTGTTGCTTCGATCTTCACTTAAAACAGAGCTGGTAGTAGCAATACTAGTAAATCGACGTTTTGCAAATGCTGGCATGAGATGAGAGGATGAAATGCTACGATGGTCTATGTAAGATTGCTGGTTTGAGTTGGAAATTGAATTATTAAAGTTTTGCGTGCCAGATAAAGGTGGTGCCAGCTGATCAGAAAGGCTATTACAATTACTATTTTCAGTATCACACTTTATTCGACGGTAATAATTCGTAGCCCGCTCTCTATTGCGAAGAGTGCGTGAACTAATTCCTTGATTGTTTTGGCAGTTCGCAGCCGGCTCGAATGTAGATGAAGTATTTAGGTTACAAGAACTGCTACTGTTATTGTTGGTGGTAACGACTTGCGTCGACAATGCATTGGGTTTCCAAAAACTTAAGTTTTGTAATTCAGTTCGGTTTGCACAGTTTGGTCTACGGTGTGACCAATACCGTAATGCCAAAAGTTCGGAGCGTGTGTAACGTTGAACATCCGTAGCATTGTGAATATCATTGTCTCCAATAGGGTTGCATAACGATTCTTTAAGGGGTGTACTCATTTTAAGTAGTATCTACAAAGATAAGTAATATTGATAACAATTAATACCAAATAGAATATATAACATCAATGCAGCATTCATCAGTTCAAGGCGTCGACATATCCTGCCGCCTTTTCTATGTAGTGTGACAGACTTAATAAAGTATAAATATATTCTTAAGCAGCATCTAAGGTCGAGTAGATAAAGATAGGTCCGTTTGATATTGGTACTTTCGTGCAAAACTACTTTTCATTTCGAGCTTTTCATAAAAAAAAAATTTATTGGTGCTAGTTTTGCTAGAAACACAAAATTTAATTTCCCTTAAGTTAATCTAATATTTTATTTAGGTTCAGATCGGCCCTCTGAAAAGAGGTAGTCCTCATACAAATCTGATCAACCTTGCTGAGTTTTTGTTTGAAAATTTTTTTATTGCTGTTTATTTAACTGGAAACGACAAATTTGGTGTATATTGTATGATTAAGAAAACAAATTTGAGACCATATATGGTAACATATGGCCGTATATATAAACTAACTCCAATTTGGTTATCATACGTGCCCAAGTTCGTCCTTGACTACGTAGTATATTTTTCTACTGTACGTTTTCCCAATTTTTTAATGCTATTTCTCATGATTTAATTATTTAGATTATATTTCAAAAGGGTTTTTAAAGCAATATTATTATATTGAAGAATTATGTATATGTATTTTGCAAATTTTGTCCGGCTTTATTATTTATATATTTATTGTAGTGTTTTTGATAAACTAAATTTATTCATATGAATGAATTAAATATTTTGATTATAAAGTAAATATTTACGGTTGGTAAGATACAAAGTAATGATATCGTTACCCTCATAAATATTTTGATTATAAAGTAAATATTTACGGTTGGTAAGATACAAAGCAATATATTTGTGGATTGAAGCTTAGAATTAGATCGCACTTTGAACATTTAGATGGAGGATATTCTTTATTGCACTCTTCATCTCCCTTTCAAATCCCATCCAAATAAATTATCAATTCGGTCGTAATTTTAATAGTAATTGGTGGTTAAGGAATCAACGGCTTAGTTTTTGGAGTTAAAGAGTCAGATAGCACTGAGAGTTGCATATTGTTCTGAGTTTATGTCCTAGGTGAGCTGCTATGGACATCCTGTCTTATGTGCAAAAGCTTCATTATTCGATTGAAGAAGTAACAGTATGAAATCGAATTGTAAGAGTTTTCAATTTTGAAGTCGTATAGTCCTCTTCATTCTTTGACCAGTTCCTTTTCAGTTTTTAGTACACAATTTTTAAGTCGGTCGTTGCCAATTGTTACGAATGAAGGGATTCCTTTTCTGCAATCATTAAACATATTGTTGAAGTACATGTAAAAATATATGATTCCACTTATACTCATTTTTATTCTCTTCAAACTGTCCAGCCTAAATTTTTTAAAAAAAAGTTTGGATTGTTTTATCAAGTATGTTACGACAGGGATCACTATAACTTGTTTCCAGCAGACTATTTTCAAATATAAACTCTTCAATTTATCTTACAAACTTCTGGGTTGTGACGTCTTCTCCTTCGTTTTCTGGATCATCTTCTCCAGTCATCCCAATTGAATTCGCCATTATTTATATTTCTTGCAGCGTTAAACCTTTGGTTCGCAAGGTTAGTGTATAAACTGTAATTTAAAATTTTACTACCACACACGAATAGTGTTGGCTATAGGCAACATAGTAAATTTTTAGACTGTTAGATTGTTCTTGTGCAAAGAAGCTTACTGCAAAAGGTAAAACTTGTCTTAAAAAATGTTTCTATCTCAAACTTAAAAAGGTTGGACAGTTTTGAATTGGGGCTTCTCCTTTTAGTGATCCGATCTGGACTTAAATTGAATATTTCGTGTTTCAAGCAAAACTAACAAGAACATTTTTTCATACAACGATTCAGAAGTTTGCATTTAATATGGCTAACTATTATATACCCTTTTAGCGTGTTTATTAAATAGAAATTATATGAAAAAATTATATGAATAAATAAAAGAAGCTATATATGACAATTTGACGGCTCTATCTCTTATATTCTTTAAAATTTCAATTTTCATAGGACAGCCGAACATACTGACATATTTATATCAATTCACTTTATGATACCTATTAAGTCTCCTTCTGCATGTTACATACATAATACATGCACAATCATAGTACACGTTTTTTATCTATGGGAATAGGGTATAAATGTTGGGAACAGATTTACGTGGTTTTTGCTTATTACTATATATACATGCAGCGAGCTTCAATGAGAAAGCATTGATTTAAGTTTATAGCTGATTTGATTTAACAAATAAGTTATCCATACAAAATCTCCGCAGCGAGTTGAGGCTTGGTATGTGGACTCAATTAAATATATGTAAACGTTTATTATTAAGTCGTTTTTAATATTCGAACACAAAAAATATAAAACCCAAAAAAGGAGAGGCATGTCAATATCAATAATCAGTGTAACTGCATAAATATACGCATAACTGCCGGTCACCAAAAGGATATCTTAAATTTGTATATTCAAAAATGTACATCAACAACCAGACAGACATGTATAGATCGATTATTCTCGTAGAGTTGATTTAGGAAATGTACGTTTTATGCAGGCTACGATTTTTCCTTTATTGCTTTAGCAACTTTGTTGTACTAGATTTCGATAATCACTGTACACCCTTAAAATTATAGAAATGTTTGTGACTATAAACTGGCCAGAATATATGTTTGACATTTTGTTTGGAGTAACGTATGTTAAAACATATTTTAAATTTTTAATTTAACATCAAAACCTTTTTTTCATACAAAAAGTCAGAATGAGAATTAGGTTAGGGAGGCTGGTCTTGTAAGCACATTCAATAAATAAAAGAATCTAAATATCCAAATTTGAAGGATCTATTTATTATAGTCTCCACGCCTCCTTCTGGCTGTTACATACCTTGGCACAAACTTAGTCTATCCTAGTCTAAACAAGAGAAAATATGAACTCTGGTACAATCGAAGCTTTTTAATATACATCTAAGCCATGTCTTTTAATGCTCCAGTGAATATTTAAATTCTTCATAAATTTCAGCGGTCAGCTTATCTTTAAAAAAATAGGGCCTCCTTTGCTTTTTTTTTATTCATACATGCATTTGTATGTTTTAGATGTGTGTGAAAAGCAGTACCAGATTAATTGTACCAGAGTTCATATTTGGACAAACCTAATTTTGGTTTCTTTTTGGCGATGGTGTTTAAACCTATTTTCATGATTTTTGTGACGTACTCCGTATAATCAAGCGTTAATTTTTTACGGTTTGTGTTCATTAGATTTATATTTATTGTCTTCAAAGCGATGGAAATCATTGTCTTAAATGTTGGCATTCATATTTTAATATATATTGTTGCCCGATGTGTTACCATGAACAAATTACAATAATTTATAAACAAACTAATCGATTAAATATTATGAAGAGTTAAATAATATAAAATATACAAAAACTGAAATATGTACATATATACATACGTATATACTAATATATATGTATAAAATTCTATTGTTTTGTAGTAATACGACTTATATGAAAATAGAAACGAATTCCATGTTTTTAGCCACAACACATTCAATGCAGTAGTATGTTAGTAAGAGAGAAATTTACTTAAAATATGGAATTTTCGTTTCTTGTTATAAGCAATGCAGTTCTTTTGCGTGGCAGTCACACATTAATTAAGCCTTACATCAGCAAACAATTTATACAAGAAATGAGTTTAACATAAGTTTTAATATGTATGAATATACCTTAGATTTGATGCGAAAAAAAAACGATCACAGTAATAACTAAATGTATATATTTCACTTTTTATTTTCGATATATAATGTATTTATAAAAAATGTAATCCACTGCTGGTAACAAACTAGATTTATAGCCAATATTGGTATTTTTTAATACTAATAATACACGCAGGTTTTAAATGCGTGGAGTTAACAACACTAAACAATGGAACAGAAACGGTGTAGTTAGCACCGTGCAAGTTTGACGAACACTGGTGCTTACACTGTCGAACGGTTTTATCGCGAGTGAAACGAGTGAGAGAGAAATCAGTGTGCGATTTCTAATGGATGCCATTGGTGGTGTACTCAAAGGTATATTGAGGGCACGTTTTGCACAGAAAAAAGTGGATACACAAAGCGCTGGCATGTTTACGCTGGGAAAGCTATTTGGGCGTGCCACACGTGAAAAGTGGGCTATGTATGGTGTTGCAGATGGTCTGGAACAGCTGCGCGCAATGCGAAAGTATTTAGTCGAGTTTGCAACATGTGATTAGCGCACTGCCAGCTCATAAACTATCGCCATTAGTTAAAACACCTACCTTACGTAGATGTTGCAGTTATCAATCTGCAATTCAATGGCAATCTATTGAAACAACAAGGTTTTGGGCTGCTGGTGCCGCCGATTGAACGCCTACCAATACTAGGCATCATTTTCGACAGTTGTTGCTTTGACATGACAGGCAACACGATTCTTACCGTAATGATTTGTGGCCGTTGGTTTGGTGAGCACTTCGGCAAGCAGCCTGCAGCAAGTTCGTAGTATTTTGGGTATAAAAGAGGATCCGAAATTCAGCCGCGTGCACGTGGTACAAAAGTGCCTTCCCAAGTATACTGTTGGCCATTCGCGTCGCGGTAAATCTATACGCTGGTGGTGTCGGCATTAATGGTGTAATACTATCAGCACGCCGGCAAGTTGATGCACTGCGAATAGCGGCTAATTAAACATGGTAAACGTCAACATATTCTGCACTACACATACTGGACTTTCTTTGATTTTTTGTATTCTTTTTTCACTCTTATATTTTTCAACTTGTTTATTAAATTGATTAGCGACTGCCTTAAGTATTTCTTAAAATGAACTGTTGCGCGACTTTATTATTTAGCAAAGCCTCCTAAACAAAGTTGACTTTTCTCAGGTTCATGTTCAGGTGCCCACTGCTTTGGTGTGGTGTTTTTGCCTCAATTGAAAGCGCATGTATGTTAGCGTCAGATCGTTGAATTTTTCAGATACTACGAGAACACGAAAATGTGATTCCGCTTGCATCGGCATGTTGTGCATTCGGCTCTCGTTTATTACCTCAAGATAAACTATACTAGGGTTGTCAACACAGACAGAAAAGATGAATTCTTGAATGTAACGGTTTACTTTATTCTAAAATTTTTGTATATAAAAATGTTTGTGGGTGTATACGCTCTAACTAATAATCCACTAGTTTCTTTAATTTTGGTGAACAGATATAACAACACGGCTGCGATTGCTGCTGCTGCTTCCACTAACACTGGCCTCTGATGAGCCGGTCGCTCACGTTCCCTATCACGTTGCTGATGCTGCTTTTCCCGTTCATGTTCCTGCTCATGCTGTTCTCGATCTCGCTCCCGCCGCCGGGTTACCGATTTGGTACGTCTGCGAAGCCTAGACTGACTACGTCTGCTGTGCGAACGCCTTCTTTCACGACTAGCGCTGCGTCGGCTGCATGAATGGCGTCTTCTATCCCGACTGCTACTGCGTCGTCGACTTCTGGATCTGCGCCGATCTCGACTATTGCTACGCACACGATCACGACGCTGCCGGCGTTCATGGTTGGCACTACGTCGTCTACTACGTCATCTTTGAACGACGCTGCGAGATTTGCTGCGTCTGGACTTTTTAGACTCTGAGGGCTCAAAAACGTCTTCGGTGCCAGAATTTTTACCACTGGATGGCGTGCCGTATTTGTGCCGTATCTCACGCTGCCTGTGTAATACCAAAATGCAATAATCACCATTAAAAGTTACCTTCTCCGTTGTTTCAATGCCAATTCTTGCATCTCGTCTTCCCGCTCTTGTTGCATTTGACATTCTCGCTCGGTCTTTTTTATCAGCCTTGTCTATAACACAGATAAATAAACTCATCAGTATTCTACATGGTTTAGTTCATATTTTTTTTTTAATTATAAACTCCACACTATACTTGTTTTGGCTTACATTGCCGGTTGAGCAAATTCTGCATTTTCCGCTTTAGACGTTCGCGTAGATTCATACAACCATGAGACCCAGACGCACCCTGTAAGTAGCCACCTAGAAATGTTTAATGCAAATTGACATATAGTCATGGTGGTGGACCAGCCACACACACAGACTTTAAGGAAAGGAATGCGCTCATTTTGCTGTTAGTCTAACTACTGTGCAACATTGTCCGAAAGGGTGACCCAACGAAAAAAAGAGAACATAAAAAGTCTTTTTTCGGTTTAATAATGTCGGTCATAGTCCATAGTCTTTGTCGCAGTTCGAAATACCGAGTCCAACCATTGTTGGATCAGCTTCGATTGCATAGGCTTGCTAATTTGGAATTTGACACGTGAAATTTCGGTTTCTCTAGTTTTTGGTGAGGCAGTGAGATACTTTGGCTTTGCTTACTGACTTTGATTTCGGTAGCAGAACTATATTTGCCTGTTTGGTTACCATTGGTGGAAGATGAGGTTTTTTTTTTTTACTTTTTTCTTATTTATTGTATCTCCTTTTCTTAGGACTAACAATAATTAACAATAAATTCTTAAATCTAAACTTATAATATGTACTAGCCATCCAGATGGAGGCTAGTAATTTACAGCGGCTCTAAGAACTTAACACTGAGCTTCGGAGGTCATTTCTCCTGAGTCGCGTTGTGTTATTTTGTTGAGTGAGAGCTCTTGCGAGCGGGTTTGGGTGATGGACGAGTTTTTGAGAATAGTTTCGTTTTGTTCGAGCTATTTCAGACTGCACAGTTGGGATATTCAGATCTCTGTGAATACAATCGTTTCGAATGTATCATGGTGCACCAGTTATTGTTCTAAGAATTTTAGAATGAGCTCTTTGAATTATTTCCACATTGCTGGCGCTTGCATTGCCCCATAGCTGGGATCCGTATGTCCAAATAGGCTTTATTACTGTGTTATAAAGCAACACCTTGTAATCCAGATTTAAGGGTGATCGTGAATTAATAAGCCAGTGTAGGAAGTTGGCCTTCAGCTTAATTTGTGCTTTCTTCGCTTCAATGTGTTTGCGGTATGTGAGTCGTCTTTCGAGATGAATGACGAGATGCATGACCTCATTGGCCTGTGGGATCGTAATATTGTTCAGAGTTAGCGTGGGGCAAGTAGCTCTATTGAGCGTGAATGTAACATGTTTACTTTTTTGTTCATTGACTTTTATCCGCCAGTTGCCCAGCCACTCTTCGAGGTGGGTGAGGTGATCTGCAAGTCGATTTGTAGATTGTATTGGGCATCGGGACCTGCTTAATATTGCAGTATCGTCAGCAAATGTTGATGTTGTGAAGTTGTGGTTGATTGGGATATCTGATGTGTAAAGCACGTATAGCATGGGGCCGAGTACGCTACCTTGGGGCACACCAGCTTTGATTTCCGACTCTACTGTTAGAAAATCATTTTGTCGCACAACGAAGGTTCTTTCGCTGAGATAGGACTCAAGAAACTTGTGAGTATTTTGTGGGAGCAACACATTAATTTTGTACCTAAGCCCCTCGAGCCAAACTCGATCAAACGCTTGGGCATTATCGAGAAAGATTGCGGAGCAGTATTCACGGTGCTCAAACGCAGTTCGAATCTCTGAGGTAATACGATTGACTTGTTCAATGGTGCCATGCTTTTCGCGAAAACCGAATTGATGGGTAGGGATGATATTTTGAGTGCACTGGCTTATTTTTGTGAGAAAAATCTTTTCAAAGAGCTTGGACAGACATGATAGAAGACTTATGGGTCTATATGATGCCGCCTGAGTTTTATCCTTACCGGGCTTCGGGATCATGACAATGATTGATTTTTTCCACTGGGTGGGGAAATAACCACTTTTTAGAATGGCATTGAACAGTTTAGTAATATAATTAATAGCTGGACTGGGGAGTTCCACGATCATTTTTGGAGAAACAAGATCATGACCTGCAGCCTTTTTTGGGTTTAGCTGATTTTTTATGATGTTTTTTACTTCATGTGTGTGTATTCGGAGGGGTGTTGAATAGTTCCTATCCGGATATGGAGGAAGAGCGAAACCGTTTGTCGACGGGTTTGGCTGAAATACATTTTTAAGATGTGCTACAAAAATGTTAGCCTTTTCTTCATCACTGCGAGCTCATTTGCCAGTATTATCTCTAATGGGTTTAGATACCTCAGCGGGTGGCTGAATAGTAGCGCGAGCTTTCCATAACGGAAATTTTGAGTTTTTTGGTGAGAGACATTCGATGTATCTTCTCTGGGCTAGCTTATCTTCAATTTTGAGGGCCGTAGTCAGCTCACAAGTAGCTGTTTTCAGCCTCAATTTTGCAGCTGGAGATCTCAAGTTTTGCCATTCTCTTCTTAGGCGGCGTTTTTTTGCAACCAGGTGTTCAATATGACTATTTGTTATGCTGTGATTTGTCGTTGGAGGTGAACTGAATTGTGGTGTAGAGTGTTTTGCTGCAGCAGCGAGAATTGAGTTAAGGGCACTGACAGAGTTGTCTATATCCATTTCGCAGTTGATTCCAGGGTTGAGTTCAATGTGACTGCTTATATATTTTTTGTATTTAAGCCAATTCGTATTGTAAGCAGTGAGAAAACTGGGATTCCGTTTGTATTGTGGGTATTCCAATAGATTAAAAACTATGGGAGAGTGATCCGATGACAGATATGCGAGTGATTCTGCAGAAATTAATCTGGTTGAGATTTTTCGTGTAATTGCAAAGTCTATAAGATCCGGTATTTTCATCGGATCTGTTGGCCAGTATGTGGGACTGCATGGTGAGACATAGTCCAGCTTGTTTTGAGTGCTTTATAGAGCTGTTTCCCTTTGGGATTTGAAAGCCATGATCCCCAATGGGTATGTTTCGCGTTATAATCTCCTGCAGCTAAGAAGCGATCACCCAATGTGTTATTTAAAGTGCTCATTTTTGGCTTTGTTGGGCTACGAGCATTTGTATGAGTGTGTTTTGATTTTGTGTGTTTTGCATAAATGCCATGAATTCCATCATGCTCTGCTGCATTGATGCAATCATAGCTTCCATGCTATTTTGGGGTATGATCTGTGACGGGTTTTTGTGACGTCAATGGGAACCTTATGCGGCACGGTTTGTGAGTTTAGATTTTGTGTGGTGTTGTTTAATCCTGATTTCAATGCATTTGCAAAGGACACACCGGGTTTAGTTGTGTCTAGGGTATAGGTCTGCGGGGTGCGTATTATTATCTCTTCCGGGCGAGTGCGGGTTGAAGCGATTCGCTGATTCAGGCGGCTTTTCAGTTCCTTAAAAACTGGGCAGCCCCTGTAATTAGCAGTGTGGTTACCACCGCAGTTGCTGCATTTTTTTGCATTTGGGTCTGTTTTATTTGCGGGACATGAAGCAGTGTCATGGAGATCTCCGCAGGCAACGCATACAGAACGTAGGGTGCAATACGTTTTTGTATGGCCAAACTCTTGGCAGTTAGTGCATTGAACCGGGTTGTTACGTTTGTGAGGCTCTTCGACAGTTATTCTGCGGTGGAGCAGATATTGTAGGGTGTATATTGGGTGTACTTCATTTTTTTTAAGTGACTTGCTCTCGGGCTCTAATTCAACTTTGAACATGGGTTGAGGTATTTTGTTCTTGTTTATAATATTAGTAGCGACTTTGGGATTGAAACCTTTTTCCTTACGAGCACTTATCACTTCACTTGGGGATACACTTGGTTCGATGCCTTTAAGTACAATTTGCAGACCTTTTGAGCTTTTTAACTGATAAGTGGAAAAGTTTGCTTTTGTGTCAGTTAAATGTTTGGAGACTACACGATAGTTTTGCTCTGTGTAAATTTGTAGCTTAATTTCGTGCAGATTTTCCCTTTTAAGCGATGAAATATGAAAATTGGCATTTCCAATAAGTTGCACTACGTTTTTCACAAGGCTATTCGAGTTTTTTTTCTCGAACATATATTGGCGGGGTTTGGTGCTGACTTTTGGGACAACTCCATCAGCGTTGTTTGATGCACTATTTTCATTTTCGCTTAAAATGGAAAATCTGTTGCCTGCAAGAGGCGTTTGGGTCGCGCTTTTATCGTCGTTACGATTGATCTTGGGCTTATTACCACTTTTAGAGTTAGGGCTTAGTTTACGCTTAATTTGTATATAGCGGTCTAAGCCTGTCTGCACTGCCGAACGATTTGAGAAGGTTTGCTTATTTTTTTGCATTATGCTTTGCGCTAACGGGACGTTTATGTTGTTGTTATTATTTGATATCACAGCAGCAGAGACAGCAGGCGCTTGCAAGAGACATGCTGTTGTTGTAGTAGCATTGTTTGAATGCGTTATTGTGGTTGTTGTTTGCACTGGAGGAGCATACGTACGTAACAGTTTGCGTACTGGTTGCGGGTGGGAAAGTGGTTGGGGAAAAGTTATTAGTTTTAAGAGTAGGTGTTCGGACCAAGAGAGTGGTAGTGTTTGCTCTTGCATTGGCATTGTTAGCGAGAGTGGTCGCGGCTGAGGTAAATTAAACGAGTGGTTGTTTATGTTTGTACTTACTGCGCTTTTACCTAGCATATCTTCAGTACCTTGCGTTTTGGGTGGGCAGTTGATCGCCGGGGAACAAGACCTTGCTCTTACCTTTTGATCAGCAGAGAATGTATTGGATTCGTTGAGTGGGGGAGCGGTGTCGACAAATGTGAAGTAGGCATTTCGTCTACTCACATCTTTTACTGTTTGTTTAGACTGTGCGTCTTTTTCCCGCATTACTTGTTTTTTTTTTTGTTTTTTTTTAATTTGTTATTTTAATAAACAAAAGAATGTAATTTAAATACATTCAAAAGAGAAAAATGAAAACGCGAAAAGAAGTATTAAGCGTTAAGTTAATTTTCGTGTTTTGCACTGACACTTAGACACTTTTTAGAACTATTTTCATATACTTTTTTGTTGATAGGAAAAAAAAAACAAAGAAAATAATATCTGAGCAGAGCTCAGTGAATGCACAACCGTCGCGTCGAGAGGCAATCGGCGACCTTGGAAGATGAGGTTGACGGCAATGGATTGGATCGATCCGAGCTAGAAGAAAAAGAGAAGACGAAAGTTTCATAGCGGGATCTTATCTAAACTCAATACAGGCAAAGTTGCTAATTTTTTGTTCACTTTTGTCATTTTTGATGGACGTTTGGGAGTTTGACAAGTTTTTTGTTACTAAATACATTATTTGGACTCTAGAACATATTCTAAGCACGAGATTACCTCAAATTGTGTGGTCAAGTTATTATGCAAGTTAAAAATGGTTTTTCAACTTTACCAAGTGGTTCCAAAACTTATGTAGTATCCACATCCAAATTTCCATTTGAATCATAGCCATCTCTGATTCTACACTATTTTCCGATGACGAAGACGACGTGTCTTCGCCACGCTAACGTCCATAGTACCGCTTAAGAGGTGGTGGTGGAGGTTCTATTACTTGAGGCATGGTCGACAGGGAAGCGGAAGTTGATGGCGCTGTAGATGTCGTCGCTGCAGCCGCTGATGCTGTATGGTTTAAAACTCGCGTGGGTAGCGGATAACTAATCAATTGAGAAACAGATGGAGAAGGCGCTGGTCCTTGTCCTAAGCTTAATGCTAGTTTCTGCAATAAATCTGGGTATCCAGCAGCTGTCCTTCCAGTAGTTCCAGCAACTAAAATTGGCGGAGTTCCACGTTTAGCCGAGGTACTTCCACTTTTTCTACCCCTATCACGTTGGCTAGAAGTAGTTCGAGACCGATAGCGCCGACGTTTCGATTGTTTGAATGAAGATTAACTACTAGACGAAGAGTAACGTTTATGACGACCATAGGAACTAGAACGGGAATATCTGCGGCTTCGCCTTGAATGAGACCTAGATCGTCTATAGTAGCTACGACGCCGGCTCTTTTTGCGACTACGACTCGTGCTACGATTGCTTTTAACTGAACGACTGTGCTCCCGTTCGGATTGGCGGGCAGCACGCTTGGCACTTTCATTCATCTGTTTTAGCTTTTCAAGATTATCTTTCACTTTTTGGTGCATATGAGACCTGTCCCGAAGCAGTTCTCCCACTGCTGGCACTTATGCAGGATTCGTCGAGGGTCTGCCCAGGCTTGTTGAGGCTTATTGACATTTTTGAGTGAGGCTGTAATTAATCTTCACCGCCGAATGAGGTAATATAGGTTATCTTCTCTGTACCAACGTCTGCAGGAGAAGGCGATTGAGATTCGCTTTCCTCATCATTCTCTTTTTTGCCCTTTTCCTCTTTAGCCGCATACCTGGGTGGGCTGAACGGCCGACTTGCAATGCGTCGCTCTTTCTGAGCTCGTCTCTCACGACGTGATTTCCGTCCGCTCAACAAAATTTTTTCTTGTCCCTCTTCTCGTGCAATTCGAAGTGCATCCGCTTTATCTGCATCCTTGGTCAAATATGAATAGAAGTCGTTACTTTTCATGCCATAATTCCGGCCACAAGCATTTAGTTCATGCGCTTGTGCTGTGTCTAACTTGGCTATGTCAATAGATACATCCATATCCATGTCAGAATTGGAATCCTCTGAGCCATCCTTTTAACCGGATGTCGAAGCAACGCCTGTCCCACTGTGCATACCCATTAGATGCCCAAATGGTTGTGGACCTGACGAGGATGCTTCACCGTTGTACGAATAACCAATCGTTGCTCCTGTTGCTTTTGGTTGCTTCTTTTTGCCCAAATTCCGTTCGGCTTCTAATTGAGCGTTTGCACCAAACTGCTCCTCCAACAACAATTGCTGCAAATACTTGTCCTCGCCTACGTTTAAAAAATAGTTTTGAGCCAGAATGCGATACCGTTCAAAGTTTCGATGACGCTGTTTTTGTGATAATTCGCTCTCTTCGCCACCATCACCAGTGTTTTTCACTACCGGTGGTATGTAGTCCAAATGAGCACGAACATAAATACGATCGATGAGGATTTCTTGTTGACCTTGCCACGGCACACTGTCAAAGAAAAAGAATATTTAAATGACTGCTTGTAATCAGTGTTGCATGCGCAATGCAATGAAGAAAACGTTTTACAAACGTATTGTTTTCAATACACAACAATTAGCCTATGCTCAATATCACTTGCATGATTGCCGCTCGATCTCCTGCTGCAGCTGCATCCAAGTGAATGCGACATCGTCTCCCGCGTACCTGAATAAATTGTGTGGGGTCAGCCTGCTGCATTATTAAATGAATTTATACATTAGGTAACAAATTTAAAACTAACTGCATGAAAATTGTAAGTCAAATGGTTATTCCATACACTCGCACCCGTATCCGACTGCGCACTCATAATTTTCTTATAAATATCCTGCCTGCGTTCAGCTCGCTTACGAAAATCCACGATGAGACCCCTAATTTTTCGTTCCTGCTTGCGAGCTTTGTCCCACATTTTGGTTAAGCTTCTATTTCCAAAAATTAGTATTAGAAAAGGTACATACGACTCACAAAATAATTGATTTTAATTTTGCAATGAATGATTTGTAATTAATATATGTCTTGTTGGACTTTAATGTATTTCTGAATCTACACTTGCGCCATATGACTTTTGATGGCAAGTTTAATTTGCATAGCCGCTTTTGTATATGACGCCACTGTTATAATCCTGGTGTCAACAATACATTTTATGCATATAGTTAAATAAGTATGGTCATATTTTAATTTTTCTCCGGTGCCTTGCTATTATTATTATTATTATATATTATATATATTGTGTGTCAGCACGTTTCAGAGACCTGATGCGTCATATAATTGCCAACATATAATTTTTTTTATTAATAACTTTATTTTTATGAAATATATTTTTAATGCGCTACTCGCAATGCTTGATGGTGAATGATATTATTTACAATTGAATCATCCTCACCTTTGAAATTCCTACTATGATCGTTTCTTTAATCACATTATTCATCAACTTCTTCACAGCTATTCTTGTCCCATTGAATAGTGTTGGTTGGTTCAGATTGCATTACTTGATCATTAACAAGCTTGCCTTGAGCTGCAAAATTTACGACGGCATTCCTGGTATATCAAATGATTTTAATGATGATTCAAATGATTCTGGATAGGCAATTGAATTGATCGGCATAAACTAATGCAATTGACCAACGCTTTGAAATGAAATTTTACGTTCAAATCATCTAATTCCTTTTTTTTGCTATCAAATAGCTAGTTCGATAAAAAAATATGTTTATTGCAATTTGCTTCAATATTAGGGAGTATAGACATTGTAAGCATTTTAAACAAGTAATAAAATTGTACAAGGGCATTTCTCTTACGCATTCGACTGGAAAAAATAAAAAAAACATATGCCAAAACATTATTTTATTTTGACAAAGGGCGAAAACTTATAGCTCTTGATTAGCTTTATAATTATTGTTAATGTTAATTTTGGGCAACTGTTCGTTTTCAAAATAATTCCAAAAACCCTGACATTTCTGAGGAAATGTTCATATTTATTTTTCACTTTGAAATTCAGTTGCACTGATTTTTATGTTGATTGTATCTTCTTAACTTACTTACTTAAATGACCTTCAACTGTTTTTCGGTTTTTTTAGTGCTCGCTGGCGCCAACTGTTTTGAATACCAAGCATGGAGAGATCTCTCCGTACCTGGTCATACCAACGCGTGCCCGGTCGTCCTCAATTACGTCTTCCACCAATCACGTTTAGGCCCCCCATGTAATCCATGCGCTTTTTCATCCATTCGAATGAGATCTGTCATCCAGTGCAGCCGCTAGAATTTTATGCGCTGGACTATGTCAACCTCATCGAATAGCTCATACATCTCACGATGCATACGGGACCTAAACTCGTCGCCGACTCTAACGGCACCAAAAATACTGCGGAGAACTTTTTCTCAAAGACTTTCAACGCCGCTTCATCTGAATCAATCACGGTCCATGCTTCTGCGACAAACAGTAGGACAGCGAGGATCAGGTTCCTATATATCTTGATTTTCATCTTTTTAGAGAGGGCCTAACTTCTAATTTGCTTGGTCAGCCTTAAATAGCATCTATTTGCAAGTTTGATTCTTCACCTGATCTCCAGGTTGACGTTGTTGATGCTGGTTATCTCGGTTCCAAGATACACAAAAATTTTTACAACGTTGAAGTTGAAATTCCCCATCATCACTGATCGTCCAAGACGCGATGACGGAGTGCGAGAAGATACCAAGTACAGGTTTGCCGGGATACCTAGTGCAGACAGGGAGTCGATCGTGTCGGCGTGTCGAAAGCGGCTTTATAGCCGGCAAATAGGTGGTGTGTGTCTTTATTAAACTCACGGGTCTTTTCCAAGATTTGGTGTAATGTGAATATTTGGTCACTGGTCGACCTTTTTGGTCTGAAGCCATACTGATATCGTCCTATCAGTGAATCTGTATATAGCTTTAGCCTATTGCACAATACGCGCGACATAATCTTATATCCGATGAAAAGGAGACTTATTCCGCGGTAGTTGGCGCAAACAGCGGGGTCGTCTTTCTTAAAGATAGGATAAAGAACACTTACATTCTAGACATTGGGTATGCGTTCATCAGACCATATCGTGCATAAAAGTTGGTGCAAACTCCTAACCAACTCTTCGCCGCCGGTCTTAAATAACTCAGCTGGCAATCCATCAGAACCTACCGCTTTGATATTTTTCAGCTTTTTAATAACCGAATCGACCTTGTTATTTTCCGGTGGCTCTACAATAGTGCCACCATTAACTGGTGGTTACGGTGTCATTTCTCTATCGGAAGAATTGTGCGCTTCATCGCTTCCAAGTAGGTTAGAAAAATGACTCATCCATTATCTAAGTGATTCCTGTTCATCTGTAACCAGATTTCCATTTTCATCATTACAGAAAGTTAGTCCGGGCTTAAAACCTTCGGTCAGACGCTTGACCTTTTGATAAAATTTTCGAGCTTCATTTCTGTCACATAGCATATCTACATCCTCAAACTCCCGTCTTCTTTTATCCTCCCTCCGTTTCTCTCGATATAGTTGCACAGTTTGCTGATAGGAAGCATTCTTCTCTGCAGGAGCATTGCGACACTCCTCGTCATACCAAGAATTAGTCACAGGTTTGTATAACCAATGAACTCCTTCGCTTTGTGGATGTTAAGGTGTTGAAATCTTATGCTACTAACTACAAAGTTCCAACCTGCGGCGAAATCGATTATCCTATCTCCATTATTGGAGGTAGTGTCGTGAAGGCTAAATTTGCCCACGGTTGGGCCAAAGATTCCTTCCTTTCCAATATTGGCGTTGAAACCGCTAAGAACGATTTTTACATCGTGTTTAGGGCAGCGCTTGTATAGACGTTCCTAGCGCTCAAAGAATTCATCTTTAGCATCACTGTCTTTCTCTTCCGTCGGGGCATGCGCACAGAGTAGGCTTATATTAAAATATTTAGCCATGATGTAAATCGTGATCATTCCTTATTTTTTTCATTGGAAAAAAAATTTTTACGGTGGCGGGTGCCAAGCCCAGCTAAAAAAGTGTATGAAGTTAACAGCCCATCAAAACAACTAATAAGATAAAAGGTTATAGTTCTTTACACTCGTTTTAATCCTGTTACCTGCTGCATAATTGACGGAAATTTTAAAACAATTACTTGTTTGAGGCTCAAGGTCTTTTCAAAAGCTTTTTGAGTATTGCGAAAAATTGATAATCTGTGTCGTATGAGATAAATGGATAGGGTATCGTTAACTTAAATTTTAATGAAATGGTTATGTTATAGCAATATTATTTTATTATTCGTTAGTTAAAAATAAGAAATGCACAAACGACATTCGATCAATCACTGAAATCATGGCCTTACCTGCGGGGTGTTATTCTTCTTTCACCCTCCTTTTTTACAAAGTTTCTGCAGTTATATTATTTTAAAGTACTTAAAGTAAGTTCATATACGAAAGTTGATATACTGTTTTAAATATGGCGTTGTTGCAAACAGCTTTTGCAATTATTATAATTTTTAAATAAATTCAAAAAATTAAAGGTCGGTTGTGTGTTTTACTAAAATAAAATCTGAAAGATGACTTCTTTTCCTAAAATTTTTGATTTTTTGTTCACTGAATAATAATTGTATTGAGCATTGTAGTCAATAAACATTTTTTGATCAGCTTGAGAGGGCAAGTTACCATGGGCTGTCTAGCGTTAATTGAACTTCCTTTTTCTGATGTATTTACGTCACCAAGCGCTATTGGACACCTTAAAATATGCACCGCAGAGACTTTTTATCCATTAACTAAGATTATTTATATACTTATACATATTATCGAGTTCCGTGCACCTTCAAATAACGGTATAAATCGGTGTCCTTTGTGTAGACCACGATTAAGGAGAAACTGCTTTGACTGAAAACAAGTCACAGTGCCTGCTCTTTTTGTTGAGTATGTTGGTAGTTGCTGAGGACTGAAGGAACTTCAAATCGGAAAGAAAATTAGGTAGTATCAAGCGAGTCGTTATTTTGAAATATCTTGCGCAATGTAATATCCATTGATGTCTAAAGTAAAGCGCCAGTTGGAACAATGAGCATCAAATGTGCTGTACGGTGATAGAAGTGATGGCAGCAGGTAGTGGTGGTGAACTTTCAACGAAGTGAGAGCATTAGATGGACGCGGTGAAAAACGAATGATGGAAAGTAAGCAGCAAGTGTTTCCGAGGCAAAGCACGTCAACAGGCGTACTAAGAGGAAACATCACAATCGGGGTGTTGACAGGGGCGTGGATGTATAGGCCTCCGCAGTTGAAGGTGCATTTATGGTCGCACTACAACTGCGGCTGGATATACCAACCCAAGCAGTGTAAAACGAATGATGGAAAGAAAGCAGCAAGTGTTTCCGAGGCAAAGCTCGTCAACAGGCATACTAAGAGTAAACGTGGCAATCGGGGTGTTGTCTGGGGCATGGATGTACAGGCCTGCGCAGTTGATGGTTCATTTATGGTCGGACTACAACTGCTGTTGAATATACCAGGCCAAGCAGTCAGAGCAGAGTGCAGAATATATAAAAATATGTGAGAAAAATATTAGTACTAACACAGTGGATAAAAGCTAATCAAACCCTTTGATAAATAGGTAATTATTTGTCCACGTAGGCAGCGTCAGCAGTTGTTGCATAAACAATTATAAAAACCGAGGTCTGAAACGTAAAGAGGGCAATAATATCGATGGAAAACAGCAAAATAGTTTGTTTTACTTACGCACGCACAATCAATCGGCCATATGGAAAACTGGACAGCTGTTAATAAATAGCTGTGTGCGAAGAAACCCAGACCCTGCACTGCGATAAATCGCATAACTACATTTTTTTTATCGGAAGAAAGGGGATAGTGTGAGGGTGTGAAATTGTCAATTAAATGTCACTCTCATAAGGAGCAGTTGAAGACAATTTCGATAATAAGGACAGGAGGGCGAGACCGATGACCATTATAAGTTCATCGCTGCACGAAGAAGCGAGACAGTTATAGGGATGGTATAAGCTGTTTGTTTGGGATATGTTGTTAGCATGTACACAAGCCCAAGTCTATCGTATTACAAAACCACCAACTACACTTTTTGGAGAAAAGGAAATGGTTATACCCACAAAAGTGCCTAGCAGCGGCGTCGTTGACTAATGTTACCAGCAGAGGCGATGTGATTGAAAAAGGGATATTATTAACAGCAAAAGTACGAGAATGATTATTAATAAAGAAGAATGCGAACACTTAATCAGCGTTTATAAGGAATATAAAAATGAAGAAAAATGAGATATGGCGTCCTTTGCAAAAGTTTACATTGTGAGAAAAGTTGTTAGCTGCCATTCACTTGGGAATGGCCAACAATGATTCTTGTTGCAAATGGCCCAAGCAGCTGACAACGTTCATTAAGCGCCGTATTTCTTCGGTAGCATCGAAAAAGCCGTTCAGAGGTGAGCTAACGGTGATTAGAGGTTGGTGCGCTGGGCTTGGGACCCGACAACTTAAAACAAAATAACTATAAAAACTATACCGAAGCTTCGGATGGAACCGTATGATGACGAGCCCCGCAAACGATATAAGAACCACGATTTACGAATATGAACATTAAATGTCCGCATCCTTATTATGCAAATATACAGCTGGTTGATGTCCTCTAAAGATACAAGGCTGACATCACTGCATTCCATGAAATACGATGGTTTCGTTGGTTTTTTTTTTTTTTTTTTTTTTTATATTTCCCATAGTACACTTTAAAATAATGTTTAAGGGATAAAATAGTTAACAAATGAACAATTTCTTTAAGTTATAATAATATTAGGACTAGAATATGTAATGCAGGAATTTATGCATCCACTACAGACAGCTAATACTTACGGCTGCCCCACTCTTCGCGAGATACCGTAACGTTCACTGAAGGTAGATTAGCACAATACCCCTGCAAAACAATTAATTTTACATTGTAATGTCTAGATTAAACTAAGAATAGTTTGGTAAGTCCACTGGCCGTATCCTCTTAAGGCGTCTTCTAGTTGTAAGTTCCAGGAAGGGTATATTGTTTAACTCGGTGTTGGAATGAGCCATAATTCTGATGTGATGCATTCTGCTTACTGCTACTATTTCCTCTTTTATTGTGCGTATGTTGAGGTCTCGGTGTATATCTGCATTAGAAATAAACCAATCAGCTCCTGTAATTTGTCGAAGTATTTTTGACTGTTGCCGTTGAATAATATCAATGTTCGATGTTTTAGATGTGCCCCATATCTGGAGGCCGTAAGTCCAGATAGGTTTGATGATGGTTTTATATAATAAAATTCTGTTGAACATCGATAGCTTTGACTTCCTGTTCATAAGCCAGTACAATTGTCGGCATTTCTCTTTAATTTGGTTTCGTTTTTTTTCTATATGTAGTTTCCAAGTCAGTTTACTGTCTAAATGTATTCCTAAGTATTTTGCTGAATTTGCAATGGGTATGTCAACATTGTTAATTTTTAGGGGAATGGGTACGAAAGCACGTTTTGTTGTAAATATAACTTGGGTGGTCTTGCTTGCATTAATTTTTATAGCCCATTTTTCAAACCAGGTAGTTATAGTGTCAAGAGTACCTTGAAGGTTTCTGGAAGCTAAAGACAAGTCGTTATGAGCAGAGAGCAGGACAGTGTCGTCTGCAAAGGTAGCAATTATTGAAGAGGGCTCATTCGGGTGTGGTATATCTTGAGTATATAGAACATACAGGAGAGGTCCTAAAACACTCCCTTGGGGTATTCCAACATTTATTTGTCTTATTGACGAGAAAGCGTCTTTGACTTTTACATAAAAGTGTCTATCTGATATATAACTTTTAAGCAAAAGATAAAAATCCTGCGGAAGGAGAGATTGAAGTTTGAATAACAATCCCTTGTGCCATACCTTGTCAAATGCCTTCTCGACATCGAGAAAAACTCCTATACAATATTTCTTGTCATCAAGGTCTGTAGATATTTTGTTAACTATTCTATGTATTTGTTCAATTGTGGAATGGTGTTTTCGGAATCCAAATTGATGGTCAGGTATAATGTAACTATTGTCAAGTATGGGTTGCAGTCGGCTCCTAAATATTCTTTCAAACACCTTTGATAAAATCTGCAAAAGACTTATCGGTCGATAGGAAGCTGCACTGGAAGTATCTTTGCCAGGCTTAGGTATTGCTATAATTTCTGATACCTTCCAAGTCTTTGGAAAATATTTGATCCTTATTATAGCATTAAATAAATTTCGGAGATAAAGTACAGCACTCTTTGGAAGTTCTTTCAGCAATTTACCAGTTATCATATCATAACCCGGGGATTTCTTTGTTTTGATTTTGTCAATAATTATTTTGATTTCCTTAGCAGATACGTACCGGATTGGAATGTTACGAATAGAACTTGAATTTTCTGACATATGTTCACAGCTATGTGGGTCATTTTTAAATGCGTTTTGAAAAAAGTCAGCTAGAGGTGTTGACTTTTCAAACTCTGTTTTTGCCCAGCTACCATCTGCCTTTTTTAATGGGGCATTTCGCATTGTGGTTCGTCTTAATTTTTTTGTTGCCTTCCAAAAGGGAGAAATTAGTATCTGAATTTGGGGTCAAATGGGTTAGATAACTTTCTAAATATTTGTTATTATTTTTACAAAGAACTTCTTTTAGGTGCTTAGTTGCTTGATTAAGCTTCTTTTTGTCTTCGGGGCATCTTGTAATTTGCCAGATTTTTCGAAGTTTTCTTTTTTTCTCAATTTGTTGACGAATTGAGGCAGGTGTGAATTGCAGAGCTTCTTTTCGAATGAAATCCGGAGTTGAAATCATCGCCGCTTCAGCTACAGCATCATTAAAATATATCACGGAACTTTCTATATCATATGAAGATTTTAATGATATGTCCGATCGTAAATGTATATTTAGAAAATCTTTATATGATTGCCAATCAGTTTTTGAATTATAAAGGGTTGGCGTGGGCTTGTTTGTTGCAAGTGTAGTCAGGTAATCGAGCTGAATTGGAGAGTGATCAGAAGACAGCTCAAAACGGGATTTAATAATAAAATGATTAATATTTATGTTTTTGATAACACAAAAGTCAATAAGATCTGGTACTTTGTTTGAGTCTGTTGGCCAGTATGTAGGCTCTCCGGTGGAAAGGTGTTTACAGCTATTTGTTTCAATAGATTGTAGAAGTCTTTCACCTTTTTTATTTGTAAGCCGCGAGCCCCATGCCATATGCTTTGCATTAAAATCACCTGCAGCTATAAATCTTGGCCCTAAGGATTTAAAGTAATTGTTGTACTGTGCCAAAGTTACTTTGTGTCTAGGAGGACTATACAAGGCCGAAATAGTCAGGGGACCGTTAAGGTCATCTAAATGAATAATAGTAGCTTGAATATAGTCATAGCTATAATTTTCAATTAGAGAACATTTAATATTATTCTTTATAATTATGGCCGCTCCCCCATGACCAGTTCCGCCTGGGTGATTTGTATTGTATAATGTGTATCCTGTGATCCTTAGGAAATGTTTAGATGTCAGATGAGTTTCTGAGATCAGTGCCAGATCAATGCTATTGTCATATAAAAATTGATTCAGCTCCAGAACGTGTTGCATAAGCCCATTTGCATTCCAGAAAATAATTCGCAGATGATCTGAGTCCATGCCTACGAGTTGAGTTTTGAAACTAGGAGTGTGATTACATTTAGTATGGCTGACATTTGTTGCATTAGTTGTTTCATCATAGTTTTTAGTTCTTGCATGTCATTATTTTCATTAATTTGTTGAGTTGGATTGGTCGGTAAGGAGTTTTGAGAGTTGGAGATTGTGATAGTGGGTATTGGAGTGACGGTTGAAGGTTGGGTTAGTTTTTTATTAGTATTATATGCAGAACTAGAAACTGGATTACTTTCACGAATCGAAGTCAGCGCTGGGTAGTCGTCCGATTTCGGTCTGCTATTTTTAGCCAGTAGTGAGTAGAAAACTATGTAACCTCGTCTCCAGATTCACGCCTATTGATGAGCGCTTAGCCGCGATACGCATCAAGGTTAAATATTTTAATATAAGCCTTATTTGTGCGAACGCCCCGATGGAAGGAAAGGATGACGATGCTAAAGATGAGTTCTATGTGCGCTTGGAACGGCAATACGAGCGTTGTATCAAACGCGATGTTAAAATCGATTTCAACGCCAAAATTGGAAGGGAAAAATATTTGGCCCAACCATCGGAAAATAAAGCCCTTACGACACTACCTCCAATAATGGAGAGAGGCTAATCGATTTTCACAGGTCGGAACATGGTAGTTAGCAGCATCAGATTTCAACACCTCATCCACAAGGCTACGTGGCTAAGTCCCGATCAATTTATACGCAACTAAATTGATCATGTTGTGATTGATGGAAGGCACGCATTGACTCGGACCACTATCTTGTCGCAGCCGACGAAGAGTATCGCAATGCTATGTTGAGAGGTTATGTGATAGAAATGAAGCTCGAAAATTTTATCAAAAGTTCAAGCGTCTGATTGAAGGTTTTAAGCCCGTAGTAACTTTTTTTAAGGACAAAGATGGAAATTTGGTTGCAGATGAACAGGAATCAATTAGATTATGAAAGACCTAATTGGAGGCTATGAAGCGAAAAGTACCGCCGATAGAGAAATGACACCATAACCACGAGTTAATGATGGCACTATTGTAGAGATACCGGACAATAACGAGGTCGATTCGGTTGTTAAAAAACTGAAAAATAATAAAGCGGCCGACTCTGATGGGCTGCCAGCTGAGTTGGTATGTACCAACTTTGCTTCGATAGAAAGAAAGAAGGGCCCAATGTTTGCGCCAACTACCGCAGAATACGTCTCATTTCCATCGGATATAATATTCTGTCGCGTGTATTGTATAATAGGCTCAAAAGGATTCACTGATAGGACGATATCAGTGTGGTTTCAGCCCAAAAAGGTCGAACAGTGACAAAATATTTACATTACGATACATCTTGAAAAATATCCGTGAGCTTAACGAATACATATCTATCTATTTGTCGATTATGAAGCCGCTTTTGACACACCGATACGATCGAAGTTTTTCGACGCCCTGTCTGCTCTAGGTATCCTGGCAAAAATCTTTCGCCTTTGCATTGTGATGCTACCACATACACAAAGCGAACACTTTGTAACCAAGAGAGGTTTCTGGTCAATGACCTTAAAAAAGAGAAGGCAGAACGTTGTCATTTGGAAATGGCAACAACAATTAAGACGCTATTATCATCGGTCGAAGAATATATTGGTCCATCATGAAGGATCAGCATATGTTAATTTTCAATTGGTTGATGGTTGTTGCTATGTTGAAGAGGCAGTTGATGATAAACGCAATTTAAGTTTATTGCATGCGTAGGGAGATATGGGGCCGTAGAAAGAAGCGACGTGGCACCTCTCTTGGTATATTTCCTACCTTGACAAAGCTATGAGTGGGTGGTAGCGTCATCATGCAAAGACGAATGATCATGAGCTGAGACTGGTTTTTAATCTCTGAAAATGCCTTGCTGGTTCGCCGTTCCTGTGTACCGATGATATCAATATTTAATTGTCTTCATTACGGTCACATAACCTCTCAACATCCTCAAACTTACACTTTTTTCTATCTGCGTTTCTCTCGATATCGCTCTCTATCTATGAATTTTGTTTCTTGCTTATATGGGGGCGGGGCATCGGCTCTTTCGATCCCATTAAGAAAGTTAGTATTATTATTACGCTGAACGAATATGGTTGTGTATACGCTCGAAGAACGCTGGGAAATACTGCGTCATTACTTTGAAAATCATGGTAATGTTGCAGAATGTGTGCGAAAATTAAGTACGGAAATGGGAAGAACACAAGCACCGTCGCGTCGGCTCCTTATGTGCGTTTCCTAATTAAAAAAGTGAAAGAAACTGGCATGCTGATTGATAAACCAACACGTGAAAAGCCAAAAATCGTGCGTACACCCGAAAATTTCGCTGCTGTTGTTGAGAGTGTGCGTGAGTGTCCATCAACATCAGTTCACCGTCGTTCCCAACAATTGGACATTTCGGAGACTTCTTTGCGTCGTATTTTGCGTAAAGATCTTGGTATGACGCCGTACAAAGTCCAATTGGTTCAGCAATTGAAGCCTACCGACCATTCAATGCGTTTTCGCTTCGCTAAGTGGGCTCACGATCGACTTGAAATCGATGCTGATTTTATGAAAAAAAACATCTTTTCAGATGAAGCTCATTTTCATCTTGATGGCTATGTCAACAAGCAAAATTGTCGTATTTGGGGCACGGAGAACCCACACGTAATTGAACAATTGCCGATACACCCATTATGAGTGACTGTTTGGTGTGGATTTTGGTAAAAAGGCATCATTGGACCATTTTTCTTTGAAAATGAAGAAGGTGAGACGTTTACAATCAATTGTAAGCGCTATCGGGCCATGTTAAGTGAATTTTTGTTCACAACAATTGAAGATGAGGACCTTGGTGACACTGTTTTTGAAGATCGAATTATCAGTCGGAATTCTGATGTCGTTTGGCCACAAAGGAGCTGCGATTTGACACCGTTGGACTATTATTTGTGGGGAGCCGTCAAAGATACGTTTAACGCCAACAAACCAGAGACAATTGAAACTTTGAAGAACAACATTCGCGATACCATAGCCGAGATAGGGCTGCACACAGTCGAAAATGTACTCAAAAATTGGACAGACCGTATTGGGTACTGCATGGCTAGCCGTGGCAGCCATATGAATGAAATCATATTGGAAGGATTGAGTTTTCAAATAAAAAAAACAGTTTGAAAAAATCTCTTGTAGTTTTCATTTTATAGCATTTAAAAAAAAATAAATATTTGGCGGACCCGATATACCAAATTACATTACTGCAAATAGATGTAAACATATGTTGAATTTCGTTTATCGCTTATATGGGGAACGGGGCGTTGCCTCCTTCGATTTTGACCAAACTTAACAGGATAATCCTATTATCATGTGTACTAAATTTCATCATTGTACCTCAAAGATATGTTAAGTTTAGTTTATGACTTATTTAGGGAGCGTGCAACACCCCTTCGATTTTGACCACACTCTACAGGACAACTCCTCCCGATCCCATTAACATGTATACCAAATTTGCTCACTGTACCTCAAATCGTTGCAAAGATATGTTAAAATTTTTTTCTTGTAAGTGTATACAATTTCAAACAAAAAAAATTCAAAATCGGTCCAAAATTAAGGGAGAAATTGGTAAACATATATAAAAGGGGGAAAAAATACATACAGATGAACATAGAACCTCCCCCTTTTCAAAGTCGGTTGAAAAAAAGGTCCGAAGATAAGAAATATTTAATTACATTTTTGGTTTTTAAAACTTTTGGATAAAATAAAAAAAAATTTGATAATGGACTTCACCTATCGAAAGTTTAGGCTAATATTAAAAAATTTTGCCTTGATACGCTAAACGGTCGCTTTGCTAAACGGTCGTCGACAGGCGTGAATCTGGAGACGAGGCTACATAGTTTTCTACTCACTACGAAACAGCATCTAAATTCGTGCTTACTCTCATCGCAGGTATAGTAGATGTCACAGGGCACTTTTTTAATTGCAGTTGTTGGCTTCGTTGGCGTCGATTCTACTAATTTTTAACAGCAAACACTTTTATTAGCTTTTTATGCATTTATTTTATATTAACTTTGTGTATGTATGCGTAGATTTACATGCGTAGGTTAGTAACTTAGGTTTGGCGTCAGCTTTCGTGCGTAGTCAGTAAGCGTCAGCTTTCATGCGTAGTCAGAACAAAAAGCATCGACACCTTGACTTCTCGAATCCAACTATTCTGCTTGTACGTTTTTACTTTGTTACAAGCTAATGACAGTTTTAAGAAGAACAGTAAATTCCAATGCAATTGGAAGCGCAAAAGAGAATACGCAATTGTATGATCTATGCGCAGTTATTTTTGTAGACTTATTGCTAAATATAAAGGGTACTACAATAAGTCTAATTATTAGAAAATACAAAGGGTGATGCAATTAAGTAATTATTATAAATAAATGAATATAATTATGTAGCTTAGGGCGACGGCGGCAACATTCTCCCCCCTGCAAGACAGCTCCATGGGATTGAAGATTTTATGGCGCTGGTTTGCACCCATCGGCGCCGACGTCTAGCACTGCTACTTTGGCCACTGGCCGTTGCATGATACCGCTTGCGGTACGGATTATAATTCTTCTAACTTGCTGGTCCTTGGCTAACATAGTCTCGATTACTATGCCCTTAGGCCAGCAGTTTCTTGGTAGATTTTCGTCGACAATAACGACAACGTCGCCAACTTCTATAGGTTTACGCTTAGTGAACCATTTCCCTCTCCGAGCTAGGGTAGGAATGTACTCAATTAACCATCGTCGCCAGAATTGGTCTGCGAGCGCCTGTGTCCGTTGCCAGGTTAATCGTAGATTTTCGCTTGCCTCCATGATAGGCTTGTGTCCACTGGATGTGCCCAATAAAAGATGGTTAGGCGTAATGGCGTCGTCATCAACGGTCTCCAGCGATACGAATGTGAGAGGCCGCGAATTTAGAGTAAATTCGATTTCATTGAGTGCGCAGCGTAAACTTTCATCCGTGAAGTTCATTGCAGGACATATTTTGTAGAGCACTGTTTTGACCGATCGTACCAACCTCTCCCACGCTCCCCCAGCGAATGTTGTCGAAAGACGCTTCTATGGTTTTGCAGTTGATGCTCTGCTGCTCGTTGCAAAATATCTTCTCGGCTGCCTTGAAATTGGTCCCATTGTCTGAGAATATTTCGCGAGGTGTTCCTCGACGAGCTATAAAGTTGCGTATAGCCATGACGCAGGAACTAGTGTCGAGAGAGTGTGCCACTTCTAGATGTACTGCTCGAACTGTTAGGCATGTGAATATAACGCCCCATCTCTTTTCTCGGCGACGTTCGACTGCAACAGCAATTGGACCGAAATAATCGATGCCGACGAAGGTGAATGGACGCTCGTAAATTGCTGCTGGAAGCGGTGCCATCTGTGGTAGTACTGGTTCAGCGTTTTGATTCTTACAAAACTGGCACGACCTGCGCAATGTCTTGTAAAGAACTCGTAGCCGTGGTATATAGAATTCTCCTCTGATTCTATTGATACAGGTTTCGTGTGATACGTGGTGGAAGCATTCATGATGGTGCTTCACAATTAATCGGGTGGTATGATGGCTGTTTGGTAGCACTACGGGGTGCTTGCAATTTTGCAATCTTTTATAAGAAGGATTTTTGAGCGTTGAATCATTTCATAAGAAACGTGTGTAGGTAGGACTGCGTTACGCACTGATGAACGCAGTCGTTCAATGTAGAGCATAAATGTGGCGATTGCTCTGTAAAGCCGCTTCCAATTTGAAAAGTACTCTACATTGATTTGTGGATGCTTGTGTAAAGCTATTGTGGCGACCAACACATGACGTCGTACTTCGGTGTCATCGAATTGTTCCAAGTCGTTGCACGTAGGCCAATCAGATGGATCGCTTAAAAGAAACTCGGGTCCAGAGAACCATTTCATGCGCTTCTCTTCAGTAGACACTTTTGTTGCGAGGTCAGCTGGGTTTGATTTAGATGGAACCCATTTCCATTGTGATATGTTTGTCGACTCTAGAATTTCACCAACACGATCCATTACATATTGCTGAAATTTTCGGGGGTCCATACGTAGCCATTTTAAGACTGTCTTAGAGTCGGACCACCACCATTTTTTGTCGATTGTGAGTCGTTTGTTTGATATGACTCGATTTGCTAGTTTCACGCCTAGAACTGCAGCCTGCAATTCCATTCGTGGAATCGATAAAGGTTTTAGCGGCGCCACTTTCGACTTTGCAGCGATCATACTCAGATGAACGCCATCGTCTTGTTGTATACGAAGATAGCATACGGCTGCGTATGCCAACTCGCTGGCGTCGACAAATGTATGTAACTGCACTTCAGTTACTTGACCTTGCGGTAGATAATAACAGCGTGGTATCCTGGCGCTTTCTATAATAGGTATGACTTGCTTCCACTGATTCCATTTATTCAGCAATTCATCAGGCAGCTCTTCGTCCCAAGATATATTTGTGCGCCACACTGCTTGCAGTAATATTTTTAGCCCAATTGTGTAGCAAGAAATAATTCCCATTGGGTCGTACATCGACATTAAAACTTGTAGCAGCTCTCGTTTTGTTGGTGCACTATGGCTACTCAAAATATTTCTTTTTAATCTGGCGAAGCGAAACACGAATTTGAAGTTGTCGCTATTTGGCTCCCAATATAAGCCTAGTACCTTTTCGGTTGCGCAAAGTTCCACTTCAACTGCATTCGTCGCTTCTTCTTGTAATTGACGCGACACGTTGACACAATTTGATGACCAGTTTCTCATAGTAAAGCCACCTTCAGCGTGAATGAGTTTTACTTGAGCCGCGATCTCTGCTGCTTCCTGCTTATTGTTCGCGCTGTATATAAAGTCGTCCACGTAGTGGTAATCTTTGACTGCTTGCACTGCTTTTGGGTACTGATCGACAAACCGCTCTGCATTCTTATCTCGAACGTAATGCGCAATGCATGCTTGTTTAATTGCTTCGTGTAGATCGGAGTTAGAATGCTGACAGCTACACATGTGGATGTTTACATATTTATGCGGTGAATTATTTACTCCGCATCCTTGTAGGGTCCATCCCAGACGAGTCTTGGCCGCAATCGGTTGACTCCATGTACCTTCGCGAACCTTTAACGGCACAGCTAAATTCCAATTATTGGCTCCGATTAAAATGGTTGGCTGCACGTTAGTGTACGACGCTATTGGCAGATCGGCTAGGTACGTGTACTTTTTGACGAGTTCGCCCATATCGATAGACTGAGTGGGTAAATTCAGGCTCTCGACGGTATGTACATTTCGCAAAATATAATTTGCGCCGGTTTGCACGTTCGATATTTTCAGCGTTGCCCGAACTGAGTTATTCTCAGAACGAACTGTGTCGCCAGTCCATCGCAGACAAAGAGGCTCTGGGAAGCCTGTAATACCTAGCTGCTTAAATACTTTGCTTTCCATTAGTGTAACAGATGACCCCTCATCTAGAAAAGCAAAAGTATCAATATAATTGTTCTTGGAATGAATTCTTACCGGAACGATACGGAAATGAGCCTTTTGACGGTCACTGCTGCTGTGAGTGTGTATTTCTCCGCTGTAGTTCACTGGCATCGGCTAATGGTCCAGCTTCTCGTGTCGCGCTGCTTTGGAAGATGTAGGCTGGTCACCGTGTAGAAGTGGGTGATGCTTTTCGGTACAGCCGTTGCGGTTGCACTGTTTATTTATAAAGCATCGCTTACGTTGACCATTGAGACACTGCTGGCACAATTGTTTTTCTCGTACGAACTGTTGCTTTTGTTCAAACGACCATTTTCTGAACTTATTACAATTTTGTAATTTATGGCCGCTGTTGGTGCACAGTACGCAGTGAATTTTTGGTTTATCACTTTCCTGGCTGGTGTGATGATGCACATTGACATTTTTCTTTGTCGTTAGCGGTGAGACTACTTGTGATGCAGCCTCGGCTATTGCATATATCCAGTCACTAAACACTTTCACTGCCGGCGCATTTACAGCTTTCGGGTGCATAGCCCAAGATAATTTAAGTTGCGGTGGGAGTTTATCGACAAACTCCTGTACGAGCATTGGATTGCTCATATGTGCCTCTAGCTTACAAGCCTTCATCGTTGCATACACGTTGCGCATGCATAGCGCGTACTCGATGAGCGGCTCCAACTTGTCCTTTGGTGGTGGCATCTGTCTCGCTTTTTCGACGAGGCTCTGAATTATATACTCAGGCCGACCAAAACACATACGTAGAGTTTGAATTATTTCTGGCACCATCGCTGGAAGAAACAATCGGCTATGCACTAGTTCGCGAGCTTTGCCTTTAATGCTGGCCTGCAATCGCATTAAATTCTCGGCATTGGTATATCCAGCAATTTGTGTGCTGGTCTCGAAGCTACTGATAAATATAGGCCATTCCTGCGGATCGCCAGTAAATGTTGGTAGGTTCTTCGGTATCGCTTGTCGAGCAGCGATTTGCATATAATTTGGATATTGTTGATGTTGCAAATGAGACTGCGCAAATAAATTTGAATGTTTATTGATGTCTTCAGTTGAGTGTGCGCAGGGCATTGCTGTTTCAATATTATGTGTATTAGACACATATTGAGGTAAATAATTAGCTGTGTTGCTAATATGTTGATAGCCGTGCGAATATGTTGACGAAGTTGCACATGTTGCTACACCCGATGTCCCCCTACCGAGTAAATGTTCTTCAACATTTAGCGCTGACGCAGAGTTACGGTTTAATGTAGCTGTAGTTGTTGCGACTGTCGTCGTTGTTAGTGCTATGACATTGAGGTTAGGGCTACTCACTTTCATCTTAGCAGACTCATTTTCTGGTGATGATGTGGCTTGTGGCAGATCCCCTGGTGAAAATAGGCTGTCGGAGCTGATCGGTGCTGAAGCGCTAGACATCTTTTCTAGGCTTCTAGCTAGGCAGCCACAATTCCATGGCGTATAGCTGGCATCCGCGGTGACTCCGGCGCAGTCCACGTGGCTTTCACTACTACATATGTCACACTTTAGCATCGGTTTGTCTCCCGACTTCGCACATATTATGCATATAGGCATTTTTGTAGCGTTGTGTTGAGTGTTTAAATTAATTTATTCACTGCACAATTTTTTAATTGTATTCACTCACTACAAATTGTTTATGCTACTTTTTTATTTTAATTAGCATAAACAATGCTATGCTTTTTTGTTTTAAAGAATTGTTGGCTTCGTTGGCGTCGATTCTACTAATTTTTAACAGCAAACACTTTTATTAGCTTTTTAAGCATTTATTTTATATTAACTTTGTGTATGTATGCGTAGATTTACATGCGTAGGTTTGTGTAACTTAGGTTTGGCGTCAGCTTTCGTGCGTAGTCAGTAAGCGTCAGCTTTCGTGCGTAGTCAGAACAAAAAGCATCGACACCTTGACTTCTAGAATCCAACTATTCTGCTTGTACGTTTTTACTTTGTTACAAGCTAATGACAGTTTTAAGAAGAACAGTAAATTCCAATGCAATTGGAAGCGCAAACGAGAATACGCAATCGTATGATCTATGCGCAGTTATTTTTGTAGACTTATTGCTAAATATAAAGGGTACTACAATAAGTCTAATTATTAGAAAATACAAAGGGTGATGCAATTAAGTAATTATTATAAATAAATGAATATAATTATGTAGCTTAGGGCGACGGCGGCAACAGCAGTGTTGTCCTATCCATGGTATTTCCTGGTCTCCAGTGATGTCAGCTTTGTATCTTTAGAGGACATCAACCAGCTGTATATTTGCATCATCCATATTGAGGGTGCGGACATTCCATGTTCATATCCGTATATCTTGGTCCTTATATCGTTTGTGGGGGGTCGTTATCATAGGATTCCATCCGAGGCTTCGGCTTCCAAGCTCAGCGCACCAACCCTTAATCAGGGGGAGGGGTGTTTTTTGCCATCTCACATCCGAACGGTTGTTCACAGGCCACACAAGACTAACGTATCCTGGCGGATGTTGTGAGCTGCTGGCCGTTTGCACAAGATTCATTGATGGCCATTCCCAAGTAAGTGGCAGTCAACCCCATGAAATGGCTCCACTGATAAAGCATTTTCAACCGATATTAGACAATATTGATGTGGACGACAAGTGGTTTCAACAAAACGGTGTGACATGCCATATAACCCGTAAAACAACCCAATTACTCCATGAAACATTTCCCGATCCCGTGCTCTCTCATATTAGCTTAACACCGTTTGATTTCTTTCTAAGGTTTATGGCAATTTATGACAACAAGCCCAAATCCATCCGTAAGTTGGAGGAAAAAACTCAACGCTGCATGAACATTATCGAAAATTTTTCGTTACAAAATTGATATCACAAGTTTTGCGAGTTGCTCTTTGTCTTTCATTGCTTGTTTTTTAGGCCCTGTACCGAAGGTACAAGAGCCTATTGGGTTTGTGCAAATGTATGTAACAGGTACAAATAATGGTCGGAGACCCCCCAAAGTTACCCCCATTATGGTCAGGAGTGATAGAGGAGTCGATATAGACATGTCCGTCTGTCCGTCTGTATGAACGAAAGGATCTCGGAAACGGTAATAGATAGAGACTTCGTGTTTTTTGCATTCGACTAGGACTGCTCCGGAATTTCACAAGTTTATTTTAAAAACTTGCCCCTCCCCCCTTCCCCATAAAATCACCCCCAAGGGTAAAATTTCTTCGGCACAAAAAAAAGTATAGTAAGTGTGCCAGTATAGAGATATTGTCCTTCTTAGCCAAAATCCGAAAAGTTCATCAAAATCGGATAATAAATGACGATTTTATAAGCAATTGAATTTGAGCGACCCCCATTTTCGTTTCATACATAAAAAAATGTTTTAAAAGGCACTTAGTCGTGCAGTGAGAAGTGGTCATGTGTTTGGTCATAAGCTAGGGGAACATTTAATGTGTTTGTTAGGCGACCTGCACTGGTACAGGGCCTCTTACAGTCGGTTACGCCCGACTGTGATTTTCTTACTTGTTTTTATTTGTTAGTGAAAGAAAGTTTACTAAAAAATTAGTCATTTTATTTGCGTTATTTCATTTTTGGGAACAATACCTCCCAAAATGATTTCTTGATATTTGGCGTTTTCCGCGAATTTAATTGATTTGATGTATTTTTAACTTAACTATATACAACAGATTTACAAATCAAATTTTAAAGTTAATATAGTTCATTACTGTTCAAAATTAAGGACGATATAGTCACTGGTCCAAGTATAAAAAATTGTGGTGATTTTACAAATTTAATAACGAAATAAAACTACCAAGCGTAAGTAAGTGTTCAGTCGTTACACGCTAAACATTGTTAACTGTCAGTTAGAACTGCCAGTGAGTACCAAGCAAACCTACCGAATACCTTTTTTCGTTTGACCTTAAAATTTGTCTATGGAATCTGAATCCTTTAAAGTGAATAAAATCAAAAGTCTTAAAATCTAAAAATTGTTTCTTTAATTCAGTTGCTTCGTCCAGGTAACCGACCGCTTTCCTTGTTTGAAGTGGCGCCGATTGTGGTTATGTCGACGAGGCTACGGACCTCTCCTTGTCTCTACTACTCTGGCTGCATTCTTGGCTGAGAGTTATTGTTGTGGATGGTTGTCAATCTCAATCGCGGTTTGGTTTGAAGATATTTTTTTTTTTTAAAGAGGATACTGGTGCAGGAGCATATTTTGTATGTCACCATAATCCTGGTACACCAATTTGAAGCTGCACCGTTCCACGGTGTGGAAGTGTTCCAGTCACTTGAAGCAGTGACTCAGGCACATGACTATTTGGTGACGCGTGATGACGTCCATCTTGATAATCATTTAGAGGAATTGAATTGGATGCCATAATCTGCATTTGTATCAATTGCTGTGAATGATGAAGTGCATTAGTAGATGTTTAGTTGTTTAATTTAAGTAATCAAGAATAAGATTTATGAAATAGTAGAATGATTAGTTTTGACAATTCCACAAATAACACATGATTTGGGATGTATCTGAAAGTCTTTGATTACTCCTCAGTCAACGATTTTAAAGTGTTGTGAGGGATGTTTCTATTTAACATTTTGAATAATGGGAAAGCTTTGTATGGTTTTGCAAATTAGAGACGTAACCCAAGACTTGAGAGACATTTTTACATGTAGAGAACACGCATTGAAATTTTTTGGTCAACTTGAATTCAGTATTCAATTCAGTATTGAATTCAATTTTTAAAAATTTATTTTATTTTTAACAACATGTTTAATAGGTGTTTGGTCGGTCTTTATACCGGCACATCACATGTTAACTACGAGTATATTAAGCCGTTTGGTCATAGTAGCTAATCAAATTGAAGCTTTCTTGGGCCTTACCCTGTCAAATTCAGCAAAAATTTCGTAGATATTAGTGCACCTATAAAAAAAGGATCCAAACATATACATTACCCAACTATTGCAAATTATTCAAAATTTAAAAAATTTTAGGTTGACCAATTTTAAATTTCGTTAGATTTGTGTCAGTACCTAGAATAAATAAAATGTTTATAGGCCCCCATACGTCCTAAACCCATGTGAACGTGGATACTTTTGATCCCCTACATGTTTGTTTGGGCCATCCGGTTTTATACATTTTAAATTTTTGAAACCTTGAGATAAATCAAATTTATTATATATTAACAATTATATGAAGCAGATGGACGTGGATATTTTTGACCCCCGACATGTTTGTTTGGGCCATCTGGTTTTATACATTTTCAGTTTTTGAAACCATGAGATAAATCAAATTTATTATATATTAACAATTATATGAAGCAGATAATTCATATTTGCTTTATTTGTAGGATTAAGAATATGGGAATAAGTTCCAATCAAAAGCTTGGCTGTGAAAACCCAAGTTTGTTTAATATTATCCACTTTGTTTATGGATAAGAAAAGAGAAAAACCAAAAATATTCAAAATCGTTATAAATCTTAACTTCTAAAGTAAATTTCAGTGTTTCCTAAATTCTTTCTGTGTGAAACACAAACACTTGCACTCATTTATTTCAGATCCAATGATATCATAAATCAAACAAGTAAGAAAATTACAGTCGGGCGTAACCGACTGTAAGAGGCCCTGTACCAGTTCAGGTCGCCTAACAAACACATTAAATGTTTCCCAAGCTTATGACCACTTCCTACTGCACGAATAAGTGCCTTACAAAAAATTTTTTTTTGTATAAAATGAAAAGGGGGGGGGGGGGGGTGCATTCAAATTCAATTGCTTATAAAATCGTCACTTATTATCCGATTTTGATAAACTTTTTAGATTTTGGTTTAGAGGGACGATATCTCTATACTGGTATACTCAATTTTTTTTGTGCCGCAGAAATTTTTACCCTAAGGGGTGATTTTATGGGGAAGGGGGGAGAGGTGCAAAATTTTAAAATAAACTTGTAAAATTCCGGAGCAATTCTAGTCGAATGCAAAAAACACGAAGTCTCTATCTATTACCGTTTCCGAGATCCTTTCGTTCATACAGACAGACGGACAGACGAACATATCTATATCGACTCCTCTATCACTCCTGACCATAATGGGGGTAACTTTGGGGGGGTCTCCGACCATTATTTCAATCTGTTTCATACATTTGCACTAACCCAAAAGGCTTTTGTACCTTCGGTACAGGGCGTAAAAAGGGGAAATCAATTTTTAGCACACATCGTAATAAATTGAAATGGCAAACTGGTTACAATTACCTCTGTTTTCTTGTATTTAACATACTCCTTCCTGTATATCTCACTATCGCCAATTTCAATTATGTTTGAAGACTTTGCCGAGTCATCGTCTTTAGAATTTTTATTCATGTTTAAATCAGGTGATACCGATTGATTGTTATTTTTTATTTGAATGTCTTTACTTTCCTCTAATGGCAAATTTGTAGTCGTGTTACTTGAATTTATATTATTATTGCTGTTACTAAGGGATATAGATAAATATCCAACGGAATCTGGCTCGTTTAACCCATCTACGTCAATATTGCTCGGACTATTGCTTGTATTGGAGAGTAAGTGTCTATTTGTTCGAAATGAGCTTTCAAGCGTTTCTTCTTCAGTAGTTTCTATGTCAACCATTTCTTCGTCGTCGTCGATGTCAACTGCAGATTGATCATCATCAGATAAACTTGTAATGCAGCTTTTAGATCCTGTAAATGGCTTGCCTTGTTTCATTGTTTCAGATGTGGGGCAATTGGCCATATCAATGTCACGAGTGAAAAGTAATGAGCAATGCCCAGACGGGTATACAATCTTGGCAGGCGTTCCGTAAACATAGCCATTTACAGATGGCTCTTTCGGTTGACATTGATTAGGTAGTTGATCAGTTATTGGATCACTAGTTATTATATCAGAACTAATTGTTGAAGATAGAAAGTTTGTTTCAGTACGTGCGTCAAATTCAACACTTTGGTTGCATCGAGTAAATATCGGATTCGACGTGAACACCGAAGTGGATAGCAGTGCCGCTGATGCGACAGCAACAGCATTTAATTGTGGGTGGGTATGTTCCACCTGTTGCTGGTTTGGAAGAACAGGTTTGAATGCTGATGTTAATAAAATCTCCGATTCATCATTTTTTAGACCAAATTTCAAGTCACTTGATGTTGGAGACTTATTTATATTGCAATTATTACGTCTAAATACATCCGTTCCCTTTTTTTCCAAACAAATGTCAGATCCATTTGAACCTTTTTGACTAGAATTAAAAATAAGTTCATTATTTTTTGATATGCTTCCAGTCATTTCTGTTTTCATCCAAGGCATATTACAGTTTACAAAGGGAAATATAGATTCATTCCCTTTTTTTAGATGCTGTTGTTGTTGTTGATGATGCTGCCACATATAATCCATTACAAAATTTCGCGAGATAGGGATCATAGATAATTCATTTTCGTCTCGCAATGTTTTTATAGGCTGAATATCCGACGATCTGACAACTGAGAGTCCTACCACAGCGGCAGCGGTAGTGACCGTAGTGCCAATATTGCATTGTTCATCTCTTGATCTTTTTAAGCGTGGTAGTTCATTTTGAGTTGCAGTTTTTAAATCGCTTTCAAGAACTAATTGTGACGGCTTAGTGGCTGCATCTAATCGGTTATTACATCCACTATTACTATGAACAAGTCGCTTTCGGGTTCCTCCATTAAACATTGCTTTCACATCTTCCCAAGCGTGAATGATATCCTCGTCAGGTCGACCAGATAACACCATATGTCGTCGCCATGAATTAAAATTAGCTGCATCCGGTTGAACATATTTGTCAGTAGCATTGATTCGATGAGAGTGAAATATAAATTTGTTGGGTGAAAAAAACAAACAGCAAAAGTTGCACTTAATGCACTTTGCTCGTGAAGAATTGTAGCGCGAAGGTAAAAAAGCGCCACGACAACCCCAAGCACATTTATGTTGAACGCTAAAGGCAAAATCATCTGGAAGCCTTGGCGGTGTGTTGTCGCCCAAAAAACTTTTGCATAATCGCTCAGCTTCCCGTCTTGTAATCATACCACATCGTCTCGAGCTTACAGGCATCGCTCCAGCTCGTCTCAAAATTTCCAACTGAACTGGTGTACATTGAACACAAGTTATACCTAGCGCCACTCGCCGATTATGAATTTCATTATAGCTAAATTGTTTTAAAAGTGTATTAGAGATTTGCGCCAAGCAAAGGCGTTCCTGTCCTTCAATATAGAGTGATACTATTGGTACTCCATATAGTGAAACCGTGCTAACCTGAAACAAATTAGAGAAGAAAGTTTCAGTAACGCAATTGAACAATAATAATACATAATAATAATATATTATAATTAGCGATCTTTATTAAGCCTGAAGTAAAACATGTAAAGAGAGAAACAATTGCAAAAACGTTAATATTTTTGTTTGTATAATTATGATTAGCCATTTTCTTTCGTAGCGATTTGTAAGTGCGGCTTTACTCAAATTTGTATTTTGTTGTTGCATTATTTCATATAATTCACACCTATTGTATAACTCAATATACATTTATTTGTATACGAACAATAAAATACCCGTACTGTATGAATGTTGATTAACTACTACTACTACTACTTACTACTACTACTTAAACTATTTAATTGCTATCGCTGAGTTTATGGGACTCAGTGTAATCTAAACTATTTATAATGTAAAAAGACGCGTGGCAGAAACTATTAAACCAACGCGGACAAGAAGCTAATAAAACCGATGTCGATCATAAATTTAAATTAAATATATGCCTCTGGAATGCCAATGGTGTTTCTCGGCACAAGCACGAACTCTCAATATTTCTAAAGGAACGAGACGTAGACGTTATGCTTCTCGCAGAAACACACCTCACAAATAAATACAATTTCCTAGTTCCCGGTTACACATTCTACGCCACAAACCACCCAGACGGAAAAGCCCATGGAGGAACTGGCATACTCATTAGAAGTAGAATAAAACACTATTCTCTACAGGGATTCTCAACCAATTACCTTCAAGCCACTTCGATAAATGTGCAATCAAAATTTGGCAATCTCACATTATCGGCAATTTTTTGCCCCCCTCGTTTTACTGTAACCGAAAAACAGTTCATAGACTTTTTTAACACATTGGGTGATCGCTTCTTAGCTGCAGGAGATTATAACGCGAAACATATCCATTGGGGATCATGGCTTTCAAATCCCAAAGGGAAACAGCTCTATAAAGCACTCATAAACACTCAAAACAAGCTGGACTATGTCTCACCATGCAGTCCCACATACTGGCCAATAGATCCGATGAAAATACCGGATCTTATAGACTTTGCAATTACACGAAAAATCTCAACCAGATTAATTTCTGCAGAATCACTCGCAGATCTGTCATCGGATCACTCTCCCATAATTTTTAATCTATTGGAATACCCACAATACAAACGAAATCCCAGTTTTCTCACCGCTTACAATACGAATTGGCTTAAATACAAAAAATATATAAGCAGCCACATTGAACTCAACCCTGGAATCAACTGCGAAATGGATATAGATAACGCTGTCAGTGCCCTTAACTCAATTCTCGCTGCTGCAGCAAAACACTCTACACCACAATTTAATTCACCTCCAACGACAAATCACAGCATATTGAACACCTGGTTGCAAAAAAACGCCGCCTAAGAAGAGAATGGCAACACTTGAGATCTCCAGCTGCAAAATTAAGGCTGAAAACAGCTACTTGTGAGCTGACTACGGCCCTCAAAATTGAAGATAAGCTAGCCCAGAGAAGATACATCGAATGTCTCTCACCAAAAAACTCAAAATTTCCGTTATGGAAAGCTCGCGCTACTTTTCAGCCACCCGCTGAGGTATCTAAACCCTTTAGAGATAATACTGGCAAATGAGCTCGCAGTGATGAAGAAAAGGCTAACATTTTTGTAGCACATCTTAAAAATGTATTTCAGCCAAACCCGTCGACAAACGGTTTCGCTCTTCCTCCATATCCGGATAGGAACTATTCAGCACCCCTCCGAATACACACAGATGAAGTAAAAAACATCATAAAAAATCAGCTAAACCCAAAAAAGGCTGCAGGTCATGATCCAAAAATGATCGTGGAACTCCCCAGTCCAGCTATTAATTATATTACCAAACTGTTCAATGCCATTCTAAAAAGTGGTTATTTCCCCACCCAGTGGAAAAAATCAATCATTGTCATGATCCCGAAGCCCGGTAAGGATAAAACTCAGGCGGCATCATATAGACCCATAAGTCTTCTATCATGTCTGTCCAAGCTCTTTGAAAAGATTTTTCTCACAAAAATAAGCCAGTACACTCAATCGTATTACCTCAGAGATTCGAACTGCGTTTGAGCACCGTGAATACTGCTCCGCAATCTTTCTCGATTATGCCCAAGCGTTTGATCGAGTTTGGCTCGAGGGGCTTAGGTACAAAATTAATGTGTTGCTCCCACAAAATACTCACAAGGTTCTTGAGTCCTATCTCAGCGAAAGAACCTTCGTTGTGCGACAAAATGATTTTCTAACAGTAGAGTCGGAAATCAAAGCTGGTGTGCCCCAAGGTAGTGTACTCGGCCCCATGCTATACGTGCTTTACACATCAGATATTCCAACCTCAACCTCACAACATCAACATTTTCTGACGATACTGCAATATTAAGCAGGTCCCGATGCCCAATACAAGCTACAAATCGACTTGCAGATCACCTCACCCATCTCGAAGAGTGGCTGGGCAACTGGCGGATAAAAGTCAATGAACAAAAAAGTAAACACGTTACATTCACGCTCAATAGAGGTACTTGCACTACGCTAACTTTGAACAATATTACGATCCCACAGGCCAATGAGGTCATGCATCTCGGCATTCATCTCGAAAGACGACTCACATACCGCAAACACATTGAAGCGAAGAAAGCACAAATTAAGCTGAAGGCCAACTCCCTACACTGGCTTATTAATTCACGATCACCCTTAAATCTGGATTACAAGGTTTTGCTTTATAACACAGTAATAAAGCCTATTTGGACATACGGATCCCAGCTATGGGGCAATGCAAGCGCCAGCAATGTGGAAATAATTCAAAGAGCTCATTCTAAAATTCTTAGAGCAATAACTGGTGCACCATGATACATTCGAAACGATTGTATTCACAGAGATCTGAATATCCCAACTGTGCAGTCTGAAATAGCTCGAACAAAACGAAACTATTCTCAAAAACTCGTCTATCACCCAAACCCGCTCGCAAGAGCTCTCACTCAACAAAATAACACAACGCGACTCAGGAGAAATGACCTCCGAAGCTCAGTGTTAAGTTCTTAGAGCCGCTGTAAATTACTAGCCTCCATCTGGATGGCTAGTACATATTATAAGTTTAGATTTAAGAATTTATTGTTAATTATTGTTAGTCCTAAAAAAAGGAGATACAATAAATAAGAAAAAAGTAGGAAAAAAAAAAAAGATCATAAATTAAGTCCCTGCACTTGTCAATGTAGCACTTGACAAACGGAGAAGGAGCTATTAAAATCGATGTAGATCATAAATTAAGTCGCTGCACTTGTCAAGTGTTACATACCAACGCTTAGATGGAGCTATTGAAAAGATGACGATTATAAATACTCAAGTGCAGCTCTAATGCGTATGACAACTGCACTGTGTGTGCTTATCGAACGTCTTTGAGAGTTTTGCCTCATATGATATGTTTAGGCTTCATGCCTGAACATTCTGTAAGAATGAAAATTTGACAGTTGTTGTTGCTTTTGAGCTCTCTTCATTATGATAGTAGTCTCAACATCACCCTTTATGGTCGAATCGGCCGCAAAAGTGCACCGTCTTTCTTTACATCAGCTGAAGTTTCATCACCGGCATCAGCAGCATCTTCACTTTCGGCACCTTCTCCTTGCTCACATCAGCAGTAGTAGTGTCAGCATCACTCGTTTTGGTCGAATCGTCACCAACATCATCCTTTTTAGCTGGTTTCTTAAGGAGCTTCTGTGGTGGACGCAAATAAAATATTTTTGCATCCTCGGCAGACGGAAAATGTGCTCAATCGGCTTTAGCTGCTCGGAAGTGTAGGATTCCATATTTGATGCAGCAGTTGTGGTCTTCTTCGGGACAATTGGAAGCGAAATTTTCCATTTCGTTCGGTGGTGCAAGTAGTATGAGATGGGCTTGAGGCGTTTTACAAACCACCACCAGTTCAGCCATCCCATCTTACTCTTGTTAGTATGATGGTATGCTGCATTACATACTCTGACTTGCATATATTTATTCGCAGATCTACTCACTTCTCTAAAGTGAGGACTTCCCGGGGGATTATTGACTATTTTTTGAAATAAATAGTCCCATTCTCCGTAGGTTTTCTGCTGAAACTGCAGCATTTGCTTCTCAATTGTGGCATGTTGTTTTGCTTTACGTAGCACATTTATAAACGAAGACTTTTCCATCAAATTAATTTTCTGTTCAATTACATTTCTGTTTCTCGGTGAGATGCATGGCGTTGGCAACAAATCACCAGAACTATTCTTAAGACTAGAATTGCTCGAATTTGTCACATGTTGGCTAGATTCAGCTCGTGGCGTTTTCAACAGATTATTGTCAATAATCTCAAGTGAGAAACATTTCTCTGTTGATGAAGTGATGTTGCTCGGTGGTGTAGAAATTTGTTGATTACAGTTCGGCGGCAGGCGGATGTCAAGATCAATATCTGTAATACCGTGCTTCGACCTTACGCCAACAACAGCAATTGTTGAACTCGAAAACCCGATTAATAAGGAAGAACTCGCCATTGTCTGCACCTCAGCCAGTTCTGTTTCGGCAGACGGTCGTATTTCCATTGTCAAAGAGGGTACTGTTTCTGTGTCTTTCAGTTGGTTACACAATTGAGGTATGACCGTCGTACCTGGTGTATTACCTTTTGTGGGCTCCAGTTGCGTTGGCGCAAATTCTATTTTATGAAAAGTAATTTTCATAAAAAAGAAGCCTTGCTTGTTCTGCTTCTTCTTCCCTTCTGGGACCGAAGGTAATTTTCTGGAGCTCAATTCGTAGCCTTGCCTGTTCTTCCTCTTCTTCCTTGCTGGGACCGAAGGTAATTTTCTGGAGCTCATCTTGTAGCCTTGCCTTTTCTTCTTCTTGCTATTTTAGACGTGGCTCATTATCGATGCTTCGCAGTTGGAAATATTTCTCTTCAGGGAATGCAATTTTCCTGAATGAAATTTTATTGAGCTTTTGTCGTGGATTTTCCTGCTTTTCCTCCTCCTCTTTGATGCTTTCATCAATGAATATCTCAAGGCCAGCGACTTAAGCTTTGAGAATATCTATCTCATCGGATGCATATTTTTTTTCTAGTTGACCTTTAATTTTATTAGGCTGTCCTCCAATGAAGACCAATAGCTTTTTAGCATAGCTTTATTTCTTAAGAGGTCATTTACTTTTGGTTTTTTCAAGCTGTCTTTGAATAGTCACATTTGTTGCCTTACACGATTAGCTCTTCTTTCCATAACATCCACCATTTGTTTTATTGGGCTGGAACTCCACTGTGATTTAATTTCCATCTGGCTATTAAGTACTTTTGATGCCTTGATGGGTTTGTTTATTTTCACTTCGTCATCAGGTGCATTTGATGACTTTGGAAGGCTCCTTGCAACTACCTTGTCTACCTTTTGATCATCAGGTACTTTAGATGACATCGTAGACTCTCTGTAGTTTTTAACTCGATAGTCCAAAAATATATCACTTAATATTTTTTATCAAACCGAGATCCGTTTCGAAGGACCATTAAATGTGTGAACTCTTTAAGATACAAGTCGTTCCTTACATTTCCTCGTTCCTTCATTGCGAGTGAGTGTTCATTAACTACTGAGCTGCTCTATTCTATTCATAAAACTTATTCTATAATTCTTAATCTAATCTATTTATAATGTAAAAAAACGCGTAGCAGAAACTATTAAGCCAACGCGGACAAGAAGCTATTAAAACCGATGTCGATCATAAATTAAGTCCCTGCACTTGTCAATGTAGCACTTGACAAACGGAGAAGGAGCTATTAAAATCGATGTAGATTATAAGTTAAGTCGCTGCACTTGTCAAGTGTTACATACCAACGCTTAGGTGGAGCTATTAAAAAGATGACGATTATAAATACACACGCTGCACTTATCAAGTGCAGCTCTAATGCGTATGACAACTGCACTGTGTGTGCTTATCGGACGTCTTTGAGAGTTTTGCCTCATATGACATGTTTAGGCTTCATGCCTGAACACCTATGGTTTAGCAACTTTGCTGATTGAATTTTACCGAAACCGGTAGCTGAATTATTTCTTTATCTCTCAATTAAACAAATAACAAAAGACCAAAGTATTTTGTTATTAAGCATTTGTTCTTAAAAAGCTCGAAATAAATATGATTCACAGGGCGCTTTTGTTATAGATATGTTCAAGCCAAGTTCTCAGTGTTGCTCTTTAATTGTGTTTAACGCGGGGTACGGATATACATGTCGCCGATTAAGATATGTATTAGAAACAAGAGCGCCAGCTCTAACATGTCGGCCGGTATTCATTACAAAATAAATAAATTAAAATGCTGATCCGATGGTGAGTGATGCAGTTGGCCTTAGCTCGCTATAAAAGAAACCTTCCGCGATAACTTGGAACTTTTGGAAATTGTTGCGTGCCTTTGCCATTATTAATGGGCCAGATAGAGGCCAATTTTCTTCGATCCATACCTTTAATGCCTTTTTCATTTTTTCCATAAAACGCGCACAAGATGTTCGGGACTTTCAACTGCACATCTAATGCTTTCCCTATTTTATTTAATTGTGCGAACAGTAACGTCATTAAGATCTAGGCGTTTTGCTATAAGAGACGCTTTTTCCTCTTAAGTCAATCCAAAATGATAATTTTTTTCTAACGAAAAGACCTTTCGCGCACGCTTCGATTTATTCATAATCTGCAAGCACACATAAGATGACTTATGTGTTATGTCATACATATAATTTACACACAATTTTAAAATTATAAGGTGTCACCGACGGAATATATTCATAGGAAAATAAATATAGTTTTAAAAAATTTAAAAAAACACGGTTTAATGATCAATTGAACTAAAAAACGAAAAATAAGTCTTAATATAGGCAGAATAATATGTAAAATATATGGAAAAAAACGTGGGGTGCTCGATAAATGAAAAATATGGCACAAGCACCCCACACGCTTTTTTCACAATACTACTAATCTAAACCTTTCCAAAAGGAATGCAAAGAGGGGGAGTAGCAATGCACGCCGGTAACGCTAGTAAATATATATTTATTAAAAATTTGCATTTTGCTAATACTGTATCCTTCTAATGGATTCCATTCTTTAAAAAAATATTTATTGTATAAAATTTTTAAGATGTTTAATATGAAGGATTTTTTAACATGCATAGCAAATTTCCTTGTACCTCAAATCGATACAAAGATATACCGAATTTTGTTTTATCGTGTATGGTGACGGGGAACCGCCCATTCGGTTTTGACCAAATATAACAGGATTACTTCTCCCTATTAACCTGTATACTAAAATATTATTATTATCGTTTATATGGGGGTGGTAAGGCACTGATTTTGTTGTACAAAGATATATAAATACATAGATATATAGATACAAAATTCATTTTTATATTTATAGATAGAAGATCAAGATTATTGGTAATTTCAGTTCTTAAATGTGTATTTACTTACATGGTTCGATTTTGGAGCTGATATTGCTTGAATGTTTCCGGATGTATTACATTGAGGCGATAATGTATTCAAGACACTTTGCTTTAAAGACTCCATTGAATATATATTCAGAACCTATTGACATAAAATACGATCGAAAGGTATTAAAAAACATAAAAAGCTTTCTTATTTTCTACTTTCATGAAAATTATTAAACATACAACTGAATATTTTTAAAATTCGATTCACCCGTTCAATCAAGTTTTGATTATTTTGAAAATTTTCAATAGTTTCTTAACGATTTTGTATGAGGTTTTTTGCTCACCATTTAATCCGACTGTGTTAATGTATTTTACTATCTCTGTTTACCTGCCTATGTATGAATGTAGATATGTATGTATGTGTATGTATGTATGCATGTAAGCATGAATATGCACTCTTGCGAGTGTCACTAAAGACATGACAATTAATATGGCGATAACCAGAGGCTATATTGTTGGATAGGTTTTTGAAAACCATCTTTAGATTTCTCATATCAAATTTCATTTCGATTGACCATTTTTGATCTACATATATCGACTTAAAGTTGGTTAGCTACCATTCATACGTTTTCTCATTTTGTTCTTGCTTACTCTAGTAGTTGGCTATTGCTTTTGTTTCAGTCGGGTTTTTGTATAATTTTTAACGATTACTTGTTTGTTTTATTAACATGAAATTGCTACTCAATACAAAAACAAATTATCTAATGAGAAATTAGTGCTGTATGAGCTATTGCGATTAAATTTTGCATTGTAGATGTGCTGGACTTATCCGAAGCATTCTTGATTCAATCTCTGATAAGTTTCGGAAGCTTCAAAAATCGTTTAGTGATATGAAATGCTTAAAATAAAACTAAATAAGCTAAGCAGTAGAAAAGCTTTTATCCCAAAACATCTAAACCATCAATTCATGTATCTTTACCCAATGAAACTATTACCCTATATACCACCAGAGCTACAAGGTGTTTGGTATATCTATGATGAATTTTGAGATCCACTCTGAGGAGCCAATAACCGTTACAATTTTTCTGTTAGTGCTGACGTCATTGTTTCCACAGAAACGTGGCTTCAGCTACATATAGGCATTTCCACTGAAATGTCAATCGCAAACAAAATAGTTTTTACATATATAAGAAGTTACTTTGTTGATTTTATAATTTTTGTTGTGAAAAAAAAAATATTGTATATATTAAAAATAATTTTTAATAATCTCATGCATATTCAATTAGATAAAAAGTAAATAAATAAACATAAAAAGTATGATGGAACAAAATGTCGCATGCGACATTAAGATACATCAATTCAATGCATAACATTTTAAAATTAAACGCATTAAAATATTCCTTCATGTTTCGCTGAAATGAGTGTTTGAACCTTGATTTTGTAATTATTTTGAAAACGAATTGCCCAAAAATCATCTTTAACGCACATTATAGAGCTAATCAAGAGTAATAAAATAAAAATAAAATAATGTTTTGGCATATGGGCATTTCTCTAACGTCGAATTCCACGTTTTTACACATTCAAATTAAAAAACAAGTAAGGAAATACAGTCGGGCGTAACCGACTGTAAGAGGCCCTGTACCAGTTCAGGTCGCCTAACAAACATATTAAATGTTTCCCGAGCTTATGACCAAACACATGACCACTTCTCACTGCGCGAATATGAATGAAAAGAAAAGGGGGGTTGTTCAAATTCAATTGCTTATAAAATCGCCATTTATTATCCGATTTTGATGAACTTTTTGGATTTTTGCTTAGAGAGACGTTATCTCTATATTGGTACACTCAAGGGGTGATTTTATGGGGAAGGGGGGAGAGGGGCAAAATTTCAAAATAAACTTGTGAAATTCCGGAGCAATCCTAGTCGAATGCAAAAAACACGAAGTCTCTATCTATTACCGTTTCCGAGATCCTTTCGTTCATACAGACGGACAGACGGACGGACGGACAGACGGGCAGACGGACATGGCTATATCGACTCCTCTTTCATTCCTGACCATAATGGTGGTAACTTTGGGGGGTCTCCGACCATTATTTCTACCTGTTACATACATTTGCACAAACCCAATAGGCTCTTGTACCTTCGGTACAGGGCCTAAAAACATATCCTAAAACATTATTTTATTTTGGCAAAAGGCGAAACTTAAAGCTCTTGATTAGCTCTATAATTAATGATTAAGTTGAGTTTTGGGCAACTGTTCGTTTTCAAAATAATTCGAAAAATCCAGACTGTCGCACGCGACAAAAAACGGAAGTCGTTTTCAAAGCGAACAGTTCAAACACCGATTTCAGCCAAACCTGACGGAATCTTTTAATGCGACAAATTTTAAAATGTTATGCATACATATATCTTAATAATGTTTTATATTTGATTAAAAAATATTAAGTATTTTTTTTTTTATTTCACTTTTAATCACTGTCGCACGCGACATGTCGCATGCGACATTTTGTTCCATCATACTTTTTATGTTTATTTAATTACTTTTTATCTAACTATATATGCGTAATAAATGATTTTTAATATATACAATATATTTATTTTCACTTCCATCCATTTTTCGTCCAACTTTTAATGTAGAGTAAAATTTTCAATTTGAGCATTTTTTGGTTACGGTTGACATTTCTGTGGAAATGCCCATATGTTTTTTTTCACTTTGAATGCGTACGAAAGTCGTATTGGACATTGGAGAAATGCCCATATGCAGAATTCCGATATTATATGCAGCAAGATTGGTTCATTTGAATACGATTATTCTAATTGTTATGATGGAGTCGTGATTATATCAGCCGAATCGTCTCTGATAACTGATTTGTATCTCCAACAACTCATATATGTTAAATTATCGTTTTCTGATTTCAGCAAATTGATATGCATATAACATGCTCCTCCTTCGGGTATGATCATTTATTTGTTTCACGCAACTACACTAGTACACTTGATTTTTCTATTTTAACTCCATTTTCAGCAATGATTTTCAAGATAGTCTTTTTTGATTTCTCCTTGCATCAGTGTAACATCAATTGCAGCATTTCTGCACGAATATTTCTTTACTGGCAATGTAATTGATATATCCGTTAACAGATTTCATCCGTTAACACTTAGATAAAGATATTAATCCTACTTTCCAACTAACTTTACAGCTCGATATTTATTGTTTACACCTCTTCATAGTCTCAGATGACCAAAAATTTACCACGCAAATGTAAATCAAGGGTTGTACAGATTTTGAGATGACATTGACTTGGTATATTTTGAAGTTGAATATAAGCCTTAGTCACCTTGTCAAGGCCATTTGAAGATATATCACCTATACAAATCCTACGCCCACAATGTTGTATGAACAACTTTTTTGTTGCTCTCAATATCAACTTTTGAAGGACTAGGATGTTTGCAGAAGTGCACATTAGGTTTTTACTTGGAAATGTCCAATATCGATTCTATTACAAACGGACTAAGCAGCTCAAATACGCCTTTTCAGAAGAAGAAAAAATGAGCAAGAGCGGCATGTGTTTAAAATTCTTAAAAAAAATTTATATTTGTCGACTATAAAGACATCAAAAATTACCTTTCAGTAGAGAACACTATGATTATTATGTTAAAGGAAATGCTTATATTTTGGTTATTAACTTAGAACACCTTATACGGGAGTATAAACCCCGTATAAATATTATGTTAAAGGAAATGCTTATATTTTAGTTATTAACGTAGAACACCTTATACGGGAGTATAAAACCATGCACAAAATTCGGAAAAAAAATTTTTTTTCGCGTTGCAAACTTTTTTCCATACGTTATATACACAAATAAGAAATTTAAAGTATGCAGACTTATCATTTTATATGTTTACTTTCCAATAATATTTTATCAATAATATAGCGACATAAACATTTAATGTTTCTATATATTGGTTTTGTGAAAATGTATGTAACAGGTAGAAATAATGGTCGGAGACCCCCCAAAGTTACCCCCATTATGGTCAGGAGTGATAGAGGAGTCGATATAGACTTCATCAAAATCGGATAATAAATGACGATTTTATAAGCAATTGAATTTGAACGACCCCCCTTTTTCTTTTCATACATAAACAAATGTTTTATAAGGCACTTATTCGTGCAGTAGGAAGTGGTCATAAGCTTGGTCATAAGCTCGGGAAACATTTAATGTGTTTGTTAGGCGACCTGAACTGGTACAGGGCCTCTTACAGTCGCCCGACTGTAATTTCCTTACTTGTTTTTAGGCCCTGTACCGAAGGTACAAGAGCCTATTGGTTTTGTGCAAATGTATGTAACATGTAGAAATAATGGTCGCAGACCCCCCAAAGTTACCCAAATTATGGTCAGGAGTGATAGAGGAGTCGATATAGCCATGTCCGTCTGTCCGTCCGTCCGTCTGTATGAACGAAAGGATCTCGGAAACGGTAATAGATAGAGACTTCGTGTTTTTTGCATACGACTAGGACTGCTCCGGAATTTCACAAGTTTATTTTAAAATTTTGCACCTCCCCCCTTTACCCATAAAATCACCCCCAAGGCAAAAAATTTCTTCGGCACAAAAAAAATATGCTAGTATAGAGATAATGTTTCTCTAAGCCAAAATCCAAAAAGTTCATCAAAATCGGATAATAAATGACGATTTTATAAGCAATTGAATTTGAACGACCCCCCTTTTCTTTTCATTCATATTCACGCAGTGAGAAGTGGTCATATGTTTGGTCATAAGCTCGGGAAACATTTAATGTGTTTGTTAGGTGACCTGAACTGGTACAGGGCCTCTTACAGTCGGTTACGCCCGACTGTAATTTCCTTACTTGTTTTTTTTTTTGCAATATGTCAATGTAATACTTAACAAAGCAAATAATATGATTTTAAAACAGATGACTACAGATGACTACACTACCTTAAGTACAAGTATAGTAATATTATAATAAAAACAAAATTCAATGAAATATAAATTAAATTAGTTAATAGAGCGATGTGGTGAATCTAGATCATGTCATTTTTTTACTGAGCTGTTGTTTCGAAGAGTTGGAGCTAATGGATTTGGGTGGCTATCAAGACGATTCTTTTGACTTTGGCTGAATTTTGTAATTTCAGCGTATACGCATGGAATGCATACATCCTTGTAAATCTGTTCATTAGAGACAAACCATGGTGCGTTGACAATACTTTTCAAAGTTTTTGATTGATAACGTTGAATTATATCAATATTCGATTAGCATGCTGGGCCCCATAGTTGGTTTTCATACTTCTAGATCGGGTTTAAAAAAGCTTTGTATAACCGTATTTTATTTTCTAAGCTAAGTTAGGACTTAGAATTAAGAAGCTAGTGCATTTTCTTTGTTTTAATATTAAACTGTTTTTGCTTAGCTTTTATGTGAATTTTCCAGATGAGCCGCATGTCGAAATTGACTTCAAGGTACTTGAGCTGTCACTTTGTGGTATTTCGTAACGTAACCATTCACGTAACAGGTGAACAAATGCGTCTTCTTAAGGCAAACGTTACGTGACAAAAAAAAAAAAATTAACGAAAAAGATTAGAATTATTGTGAAAAAAACTTGTGGGTGCTTGTGCCATATTTTTAATTTTTCGAGCACCCCACGCTTTTTTCATAATACTACTAGTCTTTTTCGTTTATTTATGTTATCTATTTTAAAAAATTTTTTTTCGTTTTTTAGTTCAATTGATCATTAAAGCGTATTTTTATTTTTTTAACTATATTTATTACGATTAAGCTGCTTGATTTAATTTTTTACTTCGTGCAGAGATATGCTCCGTATTGGTAGTGACATTTGGATGGCTGACTCTAAAAATTCAAATATATTTTCGTCGCTAGTCGAATTTTGTACTGAATTCGGTTGAAATGTGAATGCTAAGTGTTCACTGAATGTGTTAGCTTTTTCTTAGTTGGATCTTAGCCATTTCCCATTATTAGATTTTAGTGAAAAATTCGAATGATTGGTCGCATTAAATACTTTGTAGTTTTCCAGAGGCTGTTTTCATTATTTTTAGATGTTCGTTGTAGGTTCAACGAACCCTTAATTTTTTAACTTATTTAAACGCTATATTTGTTGCTGGTGTTAATAAATGGTAGTTACGTAACTTGTGCTTAGTTCGTCGCTGTCAATAACATCTAATCGATGAGGAGAGATACCTGAGTATACTACAAATTCAAAATCAGGATCAGTAGGACTCCCAGTAGTAAAAGTATTAAAGCTATTGTCTGTGGTCTGAGCTTAATTCGTCGCTGTCAATAACATCTAATTGATGTGGAGAGATACCTGAGTATACCACAAAATCAGGATCAGTAGGCCAATAAGTGAGATCCCCAGTAGTAAAGGTATTAAAGCTATTGTCTGTAATGCAATGTGACTATACAAAAATATAATTTTAGCACCATATAACTTTCAATTATTTTTCTTCTGTTTATATTTTGTGCTATATAACAGCATGTGTAAGAGCAGTGCGATTATATATGATCGCTCTTATTTGTAAAGGATCTCGGAAACGGTAATAAATAGAGACTTCGTGTTTTTGCATTCGACTAGGACTGCTCCGGAATTTTACAAGTTTTTTTTAAAATTTTGCCCCTTCCCCACAAAATCACCCCCAAGGCTAAAAATTCTTCGGCATAAAAAAAATTTAGTATACCAGTATAGAGATAACGTCCCTCTAAGCCAAAATCCAGAAAGTGCATCAAAATCGGATAATAAATGACGATTTTATAAGCTATTGAATTTGAATTATTCGTGCAGTAGGAAGTGGTCATAAGCTTGGTCATAAGCTCGGGAAACATTTAATGTGTTTGTTAGGCGACCTGAACTGGTACAGGGCCTCTTACAGTCGGTTACGCCCGACTGTAATTTTCTTACTTGTTGTTTATGAAGTTGGCGATTCAGATGTCCACCACTCATGACCAAATTAAAAAAAAATTCCAAAGAACGCTGGCACTTGAAAACGTGGGTTAAGGTTTATTATGATGCTCTTAGCTTAGCTTGAAATACCAAATGTATATTGAGCCAATCAAAAAAAAAATTGGTCCATATCGGACCAATAGGTTTGTATATGTTGTTGTTGTTAATTGAGTAGTGCAAATTTGCGCACCTTATAATATTTTGCATATATGTCTATGTCGAAACACTAAAAAGGGTAGCGTCCCATAGACGTTAGTTCCCAATTTTTTGGATTTCTTAGTTTAACCTGAAACGTAAAACTTGGTCTAAACTTCCTCCAAATAAAATATCCACTACAGCCTTTCCGAGCTGATCAAGAATATATGTTTGTGTAATAGTGTCTGCGATGTTTCTTTTGAGAAGTTATAAGCAAGTGATGTTAGTTTCAGTAATTCTTGATAGGTAAATTTTCTCGTTTTAAGATAGAAGAAGATGAAAAAATATAACAATTTATTAATAATATTATGTATGTATGCATTATTATACTACTCGTTTGTTGATAGATGAAAAAATTGTGTTTAAATAAATTAGTAGCTTAAACATTTAATTCTATCTTCAAGGGGCGGAAATTGTACACGATTGGTTTTTTATGTCTTTAAAATTTTCCGTATTGAAGGGTATGAAACATATAACATTGTATCTAGCTTCTGAACACAAGATACACCAGTTGTAATTGTTGTCTGATGATATCAATTACGTTTACACGCCCTAGCTGTAAATGTGCTATACGGTGGCAATGTAAACATCCCCCTATTTCAGCCAACCAAAAAAAAAAACCCGCCCCTTATATGTATGCTATGCTTTTTGTATGACATTTGACTAAATCTGTCAGCTGCTTAACAGCCTGTTCGCATTCTAAACGGCAACATTATATTGTCATCATTACGGTCATTGTAATCATATCGAATATTTTTTCCACCCTGCAACCAAACGATTTGAACGAAAAATTTATTTTTCTTTCACTTTGCTCCCTGTGATTGAATTTGTGGTATACGGTGTTTTTGTTGTTATTTATTGCCGTCAAGTGCTTTGGGCCGGTCATTTAAGTTTCTACGTGTTATTTCTCAATCTCGGATGGTGTGGAAACTGACAATACATACTTAATAATCTTCCTTCTACTATGTATTCTATTGATGCACATTTGCAGAATTACCTGCCAACCCCAGTTTTTATACTCTTCATAGTAAGTGTGAATGTATATTAATTTTTCAACGGGCTTTGCAACACATTAGGGAAAAATATTAATACAAATACATAATACTTGGGACAAAAACATTTTAAAACAGCATTTTTTGTCAACGATTGAAATAGATTGTTTTAAAATGTAGCAGATGCTTGTTGGAATTCATAATGGTTACATGGTAATAACAGAAAATATATAATAGATAATAGATAATAGACAATAGATAATAGATAATAGATAATAGATAATAGATAATAGATAATAGATAATAGATAATAGATAATAGATAATAGATAATAGATAATAGATAATAGATAATAGATAATAGATAATAGATAATAGATAATAGATAATAGATAATAGATAATAGATAATAGATAATAGATAATAGATAATAGATAATAGATAATAGATAATAGATAATAGATAATAGATAATAGATAATAGATAATAGATATTAGATATTAGATAATAGATAATAGATAATAGATAATAGATAATAGATAATAGATAATAGATAATAGATAATAGATAATAGATAATAGATAATAGATAATATATAATAGATAATAGATAATAGATAATAGATAATAGATAATAGATAATAGATAATAGATAATAGATAATAGATAATAGATAATAGATAATAGATAATAGATAATAGATAATAGATAATAGATAATAGATAATAGATAATAGATAATAGATAATATATAATAGATAATAGAAAATAGATTAAAAAAAATAAATAAAATTCCGAGTACATAGCCTTACTAACAAATCTTTGAAGAGTATAAAACGTTCGTATAAATCGATATGATTTCTTTTCTCAATGAAATTGTTGTGGCAGATAAATCTCTAGGGAAACAATTGTTTTCAATCTTTTTTAAATCAGATTAATTTGTTCTTGTTAAGTGTGTCATGCAATTATTTTGTACTTCCAATAGGTACATAAGTAATTTGGCATTATCAAACAATGTTTGTGCTTTATTAGCTCTGTATAACAATAAAAAATGAGATTTTTGTAGTCACTATCATACTTTCTGTTTTTGGTTTTGTATGTATACTTTTGGAATCCATAACGGCGACAGAAAAGACCAAATGGTTACAAATTACAGACATTCTTCCATGTACTTTATATTTTTATTTTTTATACTCTTCACACAGACTTTGTTTTATAGTATTATATTGTATATATGAGGCATTGGCCTCCCCCATTTCGATCAGTATTAATATAAATGCTTCCCCCGATCTTATTGATATGTATACCAAATTTCATCACTGTACTTCTAATGGATATGACAATTTTTGTTTGGATGTGTCACCGCCCCTCCGATTCGGATCAAAATTAATAGGGTTACTTCTCCTGATCCTGTTAACATGTAACATGTGCGTGCGGCGATATTCCATTAATAATAGTTGATTCCAGTATAAACTGTAAAATTTAGTTTATACACTTATATCGATATCGATAGCTCAAATGACTTGCTAAGTAAGCAATGCTAAATTCGAACAATGCCGAGCTGCGCCTGCAAAGAATGCGTTTCCTTGCATAAAAGTTGCAGATATTTATCGATAGTAGAAAAACAGAAAACAAAATTTGTTCTAATTTTTTGTATGAAATTTTATTGCGCTGCGCTAGTTTTTGATTTGTAACTCATACAAATATTGTTGGCCCAAAATGCCCTTTGCGGGGAAGGTGATGAAATAAGGAACATTTTGAGGTATTTAAAAAAAAATCGAAAGTGACATAAAGGGTTAAAAATTCAAACAAACTTTTTTTTTTCAAATTTTTCCTATGAAATATTAATTTTAAAAATTTTTACGATGAACAGTTTTAAAGTTTAAGAAATTATGCACAAAAAAGTCTCTTGGTTTTTTAAAATCCGTTCATTCGTTTAAAAGTTATGGGAATTCGAAAATTTTCTTGCAAAAAAGTTTGACCCCTGAGAGTATGGCAACCCTGCCATACACGGACCTAAAATCATATTTTTTTGTTTAGTTTTCACATATACTACTAGATATATAATTGTCAGAAAAAATGGAGAACTTTTTTTTAAGTGGCATTTTTTTCAGAGAATGCCTCATATATACTTTTGATTGTAGTTTACTTTAATATCGTGAACATACAGCATCTATTCCATATTTTGTTGTAGATACAGTGGGATCATTGTCCATTATTAAATGAAATTTAGTCTCAAAAACTGTAGCAAGAGTTTGGCTTCTGCTATCGCCAAAATCACATTAAATTCACCACTCAAAATCATTGCTATTAGCAATTGCTATATTGTCGTAGTCTACTTTCACTATTGCTGAAACTTCACCTTTTTTTCGAAGAAACATCGTACTAAGCATATGCTTGACTAGCACTGCAAAGTCAAGCATATGCTTAGTTTAAATGACTGATATCAAATATAAAGATTTGGTGTCATGGAACACCCGGAAATAGGAAAGCATTTACGGTATTTACTTCATTTAAATAAAGAATCGCTCACTTGTCCGGAGTGCGCTGCTATGCTCCCACTTCTTTTTTATAAGAAGTTCTTAAGTATAGCCTATAATGATCTGTTGATTGATAAAAACACACAAAACATTCTCATATACAGTTTTAAAAGAACATATATGTATAGGTAAATACAATTATTAAATCACTATGCACGAGCACTACATTATATGCGAATTAACAACGTTTTTCCTGATAAGTCTGATGGAGATGATCAATAACGGGTGTAACATACCTCTTGAGACAGAGTTGAATGGCGCACAAAGCCTACTCGGATGTATATAGCGCTGCAATAAACTGCACCGGCAAGTACAAAAACGCTTCCACATTGCTGTCAAAAACAATATGAACCAAGATTCGCATTAGCAATGTCTTAGGAAGTCGAGGTACTTATGACTATAATTTGTCTTGCTGGAAAGATAACTACAAATCAAATTATAAACACTTTCAAAGATCAGTCAGTCTTCCAAACAACGATTTATGGTATCATAAAGGAGTGCGACAAAGGTAAGCAGTTCAAAATTAAACAAAACAGTGGTTGTCCTCGTTTGCTTGACAAGAAAACAACATCAAAAAACTAGACAACCAACACAGCTTTTGTCACGGAAACGAACTCAACGTGCTCCAAAATATACCGCCAAAAAGCTGGAAAAGATTCCAAAATTAATCACTGCAAAAAAGTGCATTTCGTGCTAAAAGACGAAAATCCGCCGATTGATAATTGGGGTATTCTCATTCGAATGGTGCACATCAATAGGTGGGACGCAAAAACTGAGCGCAACTAGTAAATAGAACTACCCGCAAAAAAAGATGACATATGTGTTATCCATGATGAAGGGCATCAAGAAAATTTTAAAGCTAAGTTAATGTTAAATTTAATAATATAATAAAGTAAATTAAAGAACTTGTCAAACAATATTATTTTATTTTATCTATTTGTTCAAATCACGGATTTTTGTCTGAAGACCTTTGTGGCACCTGCTGGAAATGTTAAACTTTCAAAAATTGAATAAACACAATCCGAAACATAGGGAGATAAATACTAATACTATAGGAGGACCTTACGCCCCAAACATATTTATGGTTTGTTCTATGTACGGATGTATCATATACAAAGGATTGAAGGGCGTGTACCGCCCCTTTCTTATTTTTTTCTTATTATTTGTACCAGTATTTTTTTCTTATTATTTATACCAGTTCCCCGTTACATGCTTGATTTTAATGCGTTCATCGCTACGATGGTTTGGTTGATTCAGATGCATAATATGGTTAACACCAAGCCGATCTTGAGCTGCAAATTGTTCGGCGGCAATTAGATAATACAGTGATCCAGTGGTTTTATACTTAGGATGAGACCTAGTCGAGGTTGTACACCTAGTCGAGTAGATCTTCCACAACCATCCTTAGAGTAAAGCACATAGTGGAATCGCTCGATAGAATATAACCTGGCAGACATTTAAAGAATTTATTAACCGTTAGTTTGCATTAGAGCATATCATTAGAATCAAACAATGAAACCTATAGCGGACTAGTGTACCATATAAGCGATAATCAAAATTTATCATATCTTTGCATCCATTCAAGGTACAGAGATGAAATTTGGTGTACATGTTAAGAGGATGAGGAGGCGTCAACCTGTTAAGTTTTGACAAAATCGGAGGGGGCGTTGCCCCTCCCCCCATATAAGCGATAATCAAAATTTTTCATATCTTTGCATCCATTTAAGGTACAGAGATGAAATTTGGTATACATGTTAAGAGGGTCATGAGAAGTAAACGGGTTAAGTTTGGTAAAAATTAGGGGGTGGCACACCACCCCGTTTAGTTTCACAAATGAGGCAAAATAAGAAAAGTAATTAGATATATCTTTTATCGGAAGATCCGCGGACGAAGTCGAGCGTAAAAGCTAGTCTTTAATATACAACCATTAGTACCCAACATGACAATAAACTCATAAATCCGTACTAGCTATTAAATATAATAAAAATGGAAATATACCAACATAATTACGTATAAGAATTTATATAGTACTTCAACGGCATAACTCGCATAGCTGTAGAAGCTTTAACACCTACGCTAAGTTATAAGTTCAAGACCAGAAATTTTCTGAAATTCAATTCCATCATCATAATTGACCTTTACTGATGACACTGTTCTATTATCTTCTAATGAGGACTCGAAAGTAACTACGGATACTCTTCAATATGATCTTGACACAACACAGAATTATTCAAAAAAGAGGTTATTAAAGTGAACAGTAATAAGAATATTTATTCCAGAAGACGGCATGCATTCATTGTCGAGTTTGTTTAGGACAATTCCATCATCATAATTGACCTTTACTGATGACACTGTTCTATTATCTTCTAATGAGGACTCGAAAATAACTACGGATACTCTTCAATATGATCTTGACACAACACAGAATTATTCAAAAAAGAGGTTATTAAAGTGAACAGTAATAAGAATATTTATTCCAGAAGACGGCATGCATTCATTGTCGAGTTTGTTTAGGACTATCTCTTATGTAGGGATTTAATATAATTCATTTTACTAAAATTCGTTGGAAATATTTTTTATTTATTTATTTATTACAACTTCATAAAACTAAACAGTTGCTTTATAAACAATATAAGAAGTTACGCACTGAACATCTTATTACTTAATCTTATCGCTAAAAATAGGAAAGTTGAGACCACACAGATCCTTTATTGCTAGAGGGAGACTATCTCTATATATAATAATGAATGTTGTATATATCTATCTATGTATGTATGTATGTATTTTCCTTATACGAAGCCAAACCATCCAATCGATTGAGATAAAATTCGAAAACGGACTTCAGATCATTCAGGAGAGTGTTCTAGTGAAGTTTGGTCAAAATTGGAGGGGGTAAACACAACACACGAAATTTGGTATACACGTTAATGGGATCGGATGAAGTAATCAAGTTAAATTTGGTCAAAACCGGAGAGGATATAAGCGATGAACAAAATTCAACATATCTTTGCACCCATTTGAGGTACAGGGATATAAGCTATAATCAAAATTTTTCATATCTTTGCATCCATTTAAGTGTCAGTAATGAAATTTGGTATACATGTTAAGAGGATCAGAAGAACTCAATGTGTTAAGATTGGTTGAAATCGGAGGGGGCGATACCCCACCCCATATAAGCGATAATCAAAATTTGTCATATCTTTGCATCCATTAAAGGTATAGAAATTAAATTTAATATACATGTTAAGAGCATCAGGAGAAGTAAACCTGTTAAGCTTCGTCCATTTAAGGTACAGTAATGAAATTTGGTATACATGTTAAGAGGATCAGAAGAACTCAATGTGTTAAGATTGGTTGAAATCGGAGGGGGCGATACCCCACCCCATATAAGCGATAATCAAAATTTGTCATATCTTTGCATCCATTTAAGGTATAGAAATTAAATTTAATATACATGTTAAGAGGATCAGGAGAAGTAAATCTGTTAAGCTTCGTCAAAATCGGTGGGGTAATGCCCAATGAAAACAAGTAAGAAAATACAGTCAGGCGTAACCGACTGTAAGAGGCCCTGTACCAGTTCAGGTCTCCTAAAAAACACATTAAATGTTTCCCGAGCATATGACCAAACCTATGACCACTTCCTACTGCACGAAAAAGTGCCTTATAAAACATTTTTTTATTTATGAAAAGAAAAGGGGGGTCGTTCAACTTCAATTGCTTATAAAATCGTTATTAATTATCCGATTTTGATGAACTTTTTGGATTTTGACTAAAAGGGACGTTATCTCTTCACTGGCATACTCAATGTGCCGAAGAAATATTTTTCCTTGGGGGTGATTTTAGGGGGAAGGGGGGCGAGGGGCAAAATTTTAAAATAAACTTGTGAAATTCCGGAGCAGTCCTAGACGAATGCAAAAAACACGAAGTCTCTATCTATTACCGTTTCCGAGATCCTTTCGTTCATACAGACGGACAGACGGACATGGCTATATCGACTCCTCTATCACTCCTGACCATAATGGGGGTAACTTTGGGGGGTCTCTGACCATTATTTCTACCTGTTACATACATTTGCACAAAACCAATAGGCTCTTGTACCTTCGGTACAGGGCCTAACAATAAAAACCTGCCGTGTCTCTTCTTTTAGATAAATCTCTATAAATATTATATTTTTTTTATAATTGATTTCTAGAACCGAATATTTTTATGAAACGATATGAATATTTGTGTTAATTATTTTACATTTATTTTATAAATTACATATTTTATACTTTTTAGTTCGATCTATGTTTAAAGCGTGTTTTTTAGTTTTTAGGCCCTGTACCGAAGGTACAAGAGCCTATTGGTTTTGTGCAAATGTATGTAACAGGTAGAAATAATAATCGGAGACCCCCAAAGTTACCCCCATTATGGTCAGGAGCGATAGAGGAGTCGATATAGACATGTCCGTCTGGCCGTCTGTCCGTCTGGCCGTCCGTATGAACGAAAGGATCTCGGAAACGGTAATAGATAGAGACTTCGTGTTTTTTGCATTCGACTAGAACTGCTCCGGAATTTTACAAGTTTATTTTAAAAACTTGCCACTCCCCCCCTTCCCCATAAAATCACCCCCAAGGCTAAAAATTTCTTCGTCACAAAAAAAAAAAGTATGCCAGTATAGATATATCGTCCTTTTTAGCCAAAATCCAAAAAGTTCGTCAAAATCGGATAATAAATGACGATTTTATAAGCAATTGAATTTGAGCGACCCCCCTTTTCGTTTCATACATAAAAAAATGTTTTAAAAGGCACTTAGTCGTGCAGTGAGAAGTGGTCATGTGTTTGGTCATAAGCTAGGGGAACATTTAATGAGTTTGTTAGGCGACCTGCACTGGTACAGGGCCTCTTACAGTCGGTTTCGCCCGACTGTGATTTTCTTACTTGTTTAAATATAGTTTCAGAACTAACGCAAAAAGTAATTAGTTATGCTACTTTTTACCGAAATCTACGCGGACGAAGTCGCGGGTTAAAGCTAGTATATATAAAAGGTGACTATGACCTACACGAGTAAAATCTTTGCTAAAATTTGTATTAATAATATCGCTCTGCCAGCCAATCACAAAACCTTTATTTACGATAGAAGTCAACTCTAAAAGATTGGTACAAATGGATCTGCCGTTAACGAATCCATGTTGCAATGGATTAACCATGACATTCGTTGCAATTGATCAGTAAGAATTAGTTCAAATAATTTAGGTATATCACTTAGTTTTGCAATACCTCTATAATTCGAGACATCAGATTTACTGCCCATCTTGTGTAATGGGATAATAAAAAATTATTTCCAAAGAGCTGGGAATATGCTTTGATTTATGCTACTGGAAATATTATTGGTACCATGCAAACATGAAAATTTAATTGATTTTAAACATTTTAACACATTTGACATGCAAATTACAGGATATGAAATATAGTTATAAGATGGAATACTATAGGGATATGACACACTACAATTAGAACAAAAACGTCTTGATAGTAGTGAAGCATCCTCTGATTCTCAGATATCAGATTTGTTTGCTCCTATTTTTTTCAATCTACAAACAAATCTGATATCTGAGAATCAGAGGCTGCTTCACTACTATCAAGACGACAGCTTGAGGGTAAGTTTGATTATTATTTTGAAAGCTAAAAGAGCTTTTTTGAATATTACGCACCCTATTTTTAACTCTTAATAAATAAGCAGAGTAGCACTATTTATTTAATGAGTTAAAATTAGAGCGTGCAATAGAAAATTTAGTATAATCAACTGTCGAACTACTTTGATTAAACTTTTCGAAAAGGCGAGTTTTAATATTTTTTAAACTACTGAGACTACCAGAGAACCAAGGTAGCCTATTGGTTGAATTGAACATTTGTGTCAAAGTAATTAAAATCGGTAGAATAAAAAATATTTCATGCTGCCTCAATATCAGTGCCAGCCTCGAGAACTGTCCAATTTGTACTGAATAACAGCTGATTTAACTTGGCTTAGACAGTTTTCTTAAAACCTCTGACACGTTGATGAGATTTAACATCCCCACACTAGGAACTTTATTAAGCTGAAAGGAAAGCTTGAAAGTAGGATAATAATTATCTTCAAGTAGTCTTATTGGAGGAATCCTGTTAACTGATATGTTAAAACTATTGTTAACAAAGACGAGATCTTGAATCCGATGCGTTACAAAATCAGTGTTAAAATAAGAGTACTACATGTAAAGAGGATACAAATTGTAACAATTTATAAAAATCTGTAATCATTTTTAAATCTTATGAAATCAGCTTATAAATTGTAGAACAGTTTAAGGACATTTTATAGTTTACCCAAGATGCGTGTTGTGAAAATCAATAAACTGACCTTCAATTTTGTAGATAAGCAAATAATGTTTTTAAAATTCCTAATTGTGTCACAATAATTGTATATAATTAGCTTCAATGCGCAAAAACTATTTGAATTCCATTTGCAGTTAACAATCACAACGATTTCGTTACTAATACTGCATGAATTTACAGAAGTGGTTTGTGTATTTGTAATTTTTAACTTTGAATGGGAGAAAAAAAATTAATTATACAAAGTAAATTCAATTATCCGTGCTTTTCATTTACAAACGTTAATCGACAAGCAATTTAACCCAATTAAAAATTCATGGTGTTGCTTGTGCAAACAAAGTAGCAGAATGTATCGTATTCACCTTCGTTGTACAGTTCACGCTCTCGTTGAAATGGTAACGCCAACAACGCCCCAACCCTTAAAACAACCCTTAGTAAATTTGAACTTAAACAACGATAACAACATTTTATGTACCCTGTACAAAACGATTATGAGCAATAAATATGTTTATATAATATATTGCTAAGGAACCATCGGAGATCCCAAGAAGTATATATATTAGTGATCAGTTCGATGAAACTCTCAGTTTTTTTATATGTTACACGTAGATATCAAAAACTTTACTTAATTCATTCGTTCATTCTTGTTTATGTTGTATATAGGGTGTATAATAATCAAGCTTGTTCATAGAAGCGTTATATTATATGTATGTATGTATATAATCAGATATAAATGCAGATACATATTTGCTCCTGTATATGCAACTCGATGCATATTGAATGGCGTTAGCTTTTCTAGACTCTTTAGAAATAGAAATTAAATTGCTTCAGTTCATATTACACTGCTGAAAATTTATTATTATTTTTTATGCCTTAGAGGCATTTTTAACATTTGACTTTCAAATTAAAAAGCGTGAGAAGTATTAAAATATTTCATTCGTAGTATATTCCAGGAGTATTTTTTTTTCCTGATGCACACTGCTCAGAACAAACAAATTATTCAAATTATTTTACAATAATTAAATTGAAATGCTTCTATGGCACGTGTTCACAACTTAATACATGGAAGTACCGCTTTTGATTCGATTTCTTAAAGATTATTTATTTTAAAAAAAGTAATGGTATGGATTATATGTATAGTAAATCTGCTGGAAAACAAAATATATATTATTGGTTTTTATATATAGATTACAATATTTGCCGACCTTACTTTTCCTATGGATCTTACTTTTCCCGATCCATTAACATGTATACCATGTACCTCAAATGAAAACAAGTAAGGAAGTTTCAGTCGGACGTAACCGACTGTAAAAGGCCCTGTACCAGTTCAAGTCGCCTAACAAACACATTAAATGTTTCCCGAGCTTATGACCAAACACATGACCACTTCTCACTGCGCGAATATGAATGAAAAGAAAAGGGGGGTCGTTCAAATTCAATTGCTTATAAAATCGTCATTTATTATCCGATTTTGATGAACTTTTTTGATTTGGGCTAAGAAGGACGTTAACTTTATACTGGTGGACTCAATTTTTTTTGTACCGAAGAAATTTTTACCCTAAGGGGTGATTTTATGGGGAAGGGGGGAGGGGCAAATTTTTAAAATAAACTTGTGAAATTCCGGAGCAGTCCTAGTCGAATGCAAAAAACACGAAGTCTCTATCTATTACCGTTTCCGAGATCCTTTCCTTCATACAGACGGACAGACGGACGGACATGTCTATATCGACTCCTCTATCACTCCTGACCATAATGGGGTAACTTTGGGGGGTCTCCGACCATTATTTCTACCTGTTACATACATTTGCACAAACCCAATAGGCTCTTGTACCTTCGGTACAGGCCCTAACAAAGACATTACAAATGTTGTTTATATGGAAGGTGGGGCGTCGCCATCTCCAATTTTTACCAAACTAAATACGATTATTTTTGTGCTTCGTCAACCCCCGAGTCGTTACGTTAAATCAAGCTAAAATTTGTTAAGTTATTTGGGTATCTTTTCCCGTAATACTTGTATCAGCGTTTGTTTGCATATTATTTATTCATTTTACGTATGTATGGATTCGTGCTTAACATTATGATAAATAGGGTGGGAGGTTTCTTATACTGGATGGTCCCACTGGCAGTTTAAATCTTTTTGGGTTTCATTGGTTATACAAGACCTGTGAATAAGATAATAACTTCTAGTCGAAGTTTGTAGATATTTGAAACTATTTTCAACGCAATATGAAGCTGCCGTATCTCCACTTTTAGAGATACAGAGCCCTATCAAATATATATTTTTGACAGTTGATTTCCAGAACCCAATGTTTTTATGAATTATTTTACATTTATTTTATAAATTATTTTATACTTTTCAATTCAATTTCTGAGATATTTGTTTAAAAAACCATTGTAAAACAATACTTTCTTAGTTTTTTTAATAATATAAACCAGTTTAATAAACGACATATGGGCCTTTTCCAGCGAAAATATGGTTAAGAAATATTTAAATGTTCAAATTAATAGCCTTAGAAAGGCTGCCAAAAGAAATCGTAAAACCATTGCATCATTTTAAAGACTTTTTAGGCCCTGTACCGAAGGTACAAGAGCCTATTGGTTTTGTGCAAATGTATGTAACAGGTAGAAATAATAATCGGAGACCCCCCAAAGTTACCCCCATTATGGTCAGGAGCGATAGAGGAGTCGATATAGACATGTCCGTCTGTCCGTCCGTCCGTCTGTATGAACGAAAGGATCTCGGAAACGGTAATAGATAGAGATTTCGTGTTTTTTGCATTCGACTAGGACTGCTCCGGAATTTTACAAGTTTATTTTAAAATTTTGCCCCTCCCCCCTTCCCAATAAAATCACCCCCAAGGCTAAAAATTTCTTCGGCACAAGTATAGAGAAATCGTCCTTCTTAGCCAAAATCCGAAAAGTTCATCAAAATCGGATAATAAATGACGATTTTATAAGCAATTGAATTTGAGCGAACCACCTTTTCGTTTCATACATAAAAAAATGTTTTAAAAGGCACTTAGTCGTGCAGTGAGAAGTGGTCATGTGTTTGGTCATAAGCTAGGGGAACATTTAATGAGTTTGTTAGGCGACCTGCACTGGTACAGGGCCTCTTACAGTCGGTTACGCCCGACTGTGATTTTCTTACATGTTTTTTTATTCATCACGTATACAAATGTCAATCAGTTTTCTTAAAAACTATAATACATTTTGACTACATTTAAAGTAGTGACATAAAATCATTTAGCTTAGGATTTGTGCGCTAATAAAATTGATAAATATCATCTTAAATGCCTATTTTTAAGTTCGTTTTGGTGAAGTCTTTTGAGCCGTCTACGACAGGAGTTAACGGCCCAAGCTGCTGCTAGCTGGTTAACATGTGAAGTCAATCGGTCATTGTATTTGCTACTATGGAGATTGATCTGCTCAGTAACTGTTGGCATTTTCAAGTTACGGTGATGGTTTTTGTTGCGCATTATAGCACTCGTTTTGTAGCACTTGTATCCGATTAATGTTTGTAGCGGAAGCGCCCTAAAGCTCCATGCCATACATCCAAGTTGGCATAATAACCGTCTTGTGAACAAGAAGTTTATTTTCAAGGTTAAGTTTACTGCTTGGCCGAAGTACCAGTTTAGCTTCTTAAGCTTATTGTACCAAACAGCTGCTGTTTTTGCGAATATGGTTACACCAAGTGCCACGCCTCTCCAAGCAAAAACTCAAGTAGCCTTCTTGGTCCACATGCGGTATGACTATATTGTTGAGCATGGCGGGTGAGCAATTGCCTTGTCTCAATATGAATGAACAGTGGCCCAACGTTCAAATTTCGCTAGATAATTTTGTGTGTCACTTGAAGCTTCATTTGGACAATTTGAGTTCGCAAGATCTGCCGTGTCATCAGCATACGTTGCCTGCAGCATGATTTCATTATCTGGAATTGGCATACCGGCAGTATACAAAGTGTAGAGAAGAGGACCAAGCTCACTGTCTTCTGATACACCAGCTCAAATGCGGCGGATCCCGCAACTGTGAAGGCACGGTCAAGCAAGAAAGACTTCAAGAGAAGTAATTGCGACGCTGGTAATTTTCTTTTAATTTTGAAGAGTAGGCCTTCCAGCCAGACCCTATGAAAGGCTTGCTGTATATCAAGAAAAACAGCGGAGCTATGCTGTTTACTCTCAAAAGCCTTTAAAATATGTTGAAAGGCACGGTGCACTTGTTCCGGTGTACCATGGAATAAATAGTTAGCCGACACCAATTGACACCTGATTTTGCCAAAGTATTGCATACTTCACTTTAAAACCTAAGGTTTACATTTTATCCTGAAATTGTCGAAATTGTGAAATTATTGTATTGCCATCGGTCCTTGATAAGTATACAAAGTTTAAATTAAATCTGACCCTTCAAAGTGAGTCAAAATCAAGTTCAAAGAATATATATAAGCGTGTTAAAAAACGTTCCTATTTTTAACCACCTTGTGTTGAAATGTTGGGATCCAAAACAACACAACAGAACGACTTATTATATGCTTGTATAATCGGTACCTAGTTAAGTACAGAGATTTCGAAATAACTCTCAATTCCAAGTGGGTCATCTTCCCAAAAACCATATGACAGGCGTTATATGAGAATATTTTTGATTCCTTTTCTTCCTCTGCTATTAAGAAAAGCATTAAATGTTGACGAAGCTTCCAAAAGTGCTAATTCAGATATATGTATATGTATGGAGAAACCATATAGTCTACAAAATGGTGCAGGTCAGTTCAATTTATATTTGAAAAAGAATTTTTTATATATTATTTTTATATTAGCCTGATTTGTGCGCACACCCCGACGGAAGAGAAAGGCGACGATGCTAAAGATGAGTTCTATGAGCGCTTGGAACGCCTGTACGAGCGCTGTCCCAAACACGATGTCAAAATCGTGCTTGGCGATTTCAACGCCAAGATTGGGAAGGAATCTTTGGCCCAACCGTCGGAAAATTTAGCCTTCACGACACTACCTCCAATAATGGAGAGAGGCTAATCGATTTCGCCGCAGGTCGGAACATGGTAGTTAGTAGTACCAGATTTCAACACCTGAACATCCACAAGGCTACATGGCTGAGTCCTGATCAAATAACACGCAACCAAATTGATCATGTTCTGATTGACGGAAAGCACGCATCGAGCGTGTTGGACGTGCGACCGTTACGTGGTCCCAACATTGACTCGGACCACTATCTTGTCGCAGCCAAGGTACGCACTAGGCTCAGCGTAGAGCACGCCGCACGTTCCAACATGAAACGAAAGCTAGACGTCGGCAAGCTGCAATCAGAACAGACCGCCGCAGCCTTCTCAAACACACTCTCCCGACTGCTCCGGGAAACCTCTTCGTCTTTTCGAGATATATGTGAGCAGTGGAAACATATCACCCGCTCCATGGATAAGGCTGCCAAGGATGTCATTGGTTATACATTGCTATTGCAGAAAAGAACGTTTCGTACATACAAAATATGTCGGGCTCGATCTTTCAAAAGGAAGATCACAGGAACGGCGAGTCAGCAAGGCGTTCTCAGAGATTAAAAAACAGTCTCGGCTCATGGGTCTAGCGGTGAATGTGTACAAGACGAAGTTCTTGGTCTCTCTCGCATGCCGTCCTCGCGTCTTGGACGGTCGGAGACGATGGAGAATTTCAATTTCAATGTTGTAGAAAATTTGGTCTATCTTCGATCCGAAATGACCAGCATCAACAACATCAGTCTGGAGATCAGGAGAAGAATCGCGCTTGCAAATAAATGATATTTTGGGCTGAGCAAGCAAATTAGAAGTAAAGCCCTTTGAGTTAGACGAAACGAAGTCATTGAGAGAAAAATTCTTCGCAGGATTGTCGGTCCTATAAAAGTCGGCGACGAGTTTAGGTCCCGTATGAACCACAAGCAGTATGAACTATTCGAGGAGGTTGATATAGTTCATCGCATAAAATTTTAGCAGCTGCACTGGGCTAGTCAATTCTTTCGAATTGATGAAAGAGCTCCAGCACGTATGGTTTACATGAGGGTCAAACTTGATTGGAGGATGATGAAATAAAGGACGACCGGGCACGTGTTGGAATGACCAGGTATGGAGAGATCTCTCCGTACTGAGCATTTAAAACCACTGGCGCCAGCGCACACTAGGCTGCAGCAGCTGGTGCGCTTTCCTGAATGCGGTCATGACGGATCGACGGTTGAAGGCCAGCTAAGTTAGTAAGTGTGAATGATGTATTTGTTTCTCTTATGTTCTTATCCACATGTGAATAGTGCGAAACAAATTTAATGTATAGCGCTTGCTGTACAGTGTAGTTACTATCCAGTGAATTAATACGTTGCAAAATTTTGTTGTATTTTTTATTATTTTCAAAAGATATATTAATTATAGACTTACAAGTATATTTGTTGAACATTTATTGTAATATTAATGCAATCTACAACAATAATACTCTTATTTAATTAAAAATATATATTTTTAATTATATTTTCTTTGTTTTAATTTTGATATCTTTAGTTTAATTATTATTCTCTTTCACTTGTAAATCCTATTAATATTTTATATTCGATGTTACACTCTTACGCATGGGCCGCTTAAATTGGGTATAAAGATAGATGGGATGCTGATTCTTTTGTCAAAAACGATTGGGGCGTTGCCCAACAACCCGTAAAAGCGAATAAAAAGTTCCCTTTTTTTTTGCAGCGATTTGAGGTTCAGAGATGAAATTGATAGACATGCTAATGTCATTGGGAGAAGTACTCCTATAAATTGTGGTCAAAATCAGAGGGGCAATAACAGATCAAAAAATTCGTCATATCATTGAATTTATTTGAGATACAAGGATAACGTTTTGTAAACACGTTAATGGGATCGGAATTTATAAGATTGAGATAAAAAGACACAATATTCGTTTCGACAATAGTCGATGCCTCACCCCCAATATAAGCGATAAACAAAGTTTGTCATATATTTCCATCCATTTGCGATAAGCAAAATTCGTCATACCTTTGCATCCATTTGAGTTATGAGGATGAAATTTGGTATACATGATAATTACATCGGAAGAACTAATTATGTTAGGTGTAGTTAAAATCGAAGTGGGCGAAGCCTTACCCCCAATATATGAAACGTCATAAAATACCGTGGGAGAAGTAATTATGTTAAAATGTTAAAATGTGTTGACACCCCCAACCCCATATAAGCGATAAACAAAATTCATCATATCTTTGTATTCATTTGAAGTTCTTAGATGTAATTTGTTATACATGTTAATGGGATCAGGAAAAGTAATCCTGTTAAGTGTGGTTAAAATCGGTGGATAAGCGATAATAATATTTTTGTAGCTATTTAAGGTACAACCTTGAAATTGGGTACACATGGTAATGGGGTTGGGAGAAATAATCCTGTTATATTTGATCGAAATCGGAGGGGCTGTGCCCCACACATAGCAAATCTGTTCAGTTTTGTCCACACAAATGCGATAATGAAAATTTGTCATATTTTTGCATCTATTTAATGTACAACATATCTATTTTGGTACACGTAGTAGAAGAAATTCTGTTAATTTTGATAAAAATCAGAGGAGGCGACATCCCACTCCCACAGAAATAGATCAAGGTCAAGGGGCGGTGCCACATCCCCATGTAAGCGATAAACAAAATTCTATATATCTTTACATCTATGTGAGGTACGGGGATTTTATATGGTATGCATATATATAGGACCAGGAGTAGATTACATCATTAGTTCAAAAAATGGTTTCATATCTACATGAGGTACGGGGATGGCATTTGGTATACTTGTTAATGGAACCGGGATAAGATTACATCATGAGTTTGGTAAAAATTAGAGAGGGTGATGCCCCGCCCACCATAAAAGCTTTAAACATAATTCGACATATCTTTTCATTCATGGTGTTATCAATAAAATGATATAAACCAATGTACTATACTTATGAAACGTTATAAAATACCGCGTTCCTGGACCCAATTAAAATTGTTAACGGTAAACATGCAATAATCGGACAAAATCAAAAGAGAATTAACTAATGAACATTTCTGCATTAAAAGAATAGTTATTTAGAGATCAATATTGAAATTGTAGCGTACTTATTTAAACACATATACTATATGCTATAGTTATGAAATTTATAAAATATTTAATGTACATATGTATGTTTGTATGTCCTTTATAGAATCCTACACCATTCATCCGATCACCACGGAACTTTGGGAAGTTATTGAATACATTCCCGCACAGGCATAGTAAAACTCTTCTGCGAATGGGGTAATGCCTCACCCCCATAAAAGCGATTAACAATATTAGTATGAGTTACAAATCAAAAACTAGCGCAGCGCATTAAAATTTCATACAAAAAATTAGAAAACATTTTTTTTCTGTTTTTCTTCAATCGATAAATATCTGCAACTTTTATGCAAGCAAAGGCATTTGCTTTAGTTCAGAACGTTTCCCTAAAAAAAATATAAAAAAAATGGATAATAAAAAATTAGGTTAGGTGTAGTTAAAATCGAAGTGGGCGAAGCCTTACCCCCAATATATGAAACGTCATAAAATACCGTGGGAGAAGTAATTATGTTAAAATGTTAAAATGTGTTGACACCCCAACCCCATATAAGCGATAAACAAAATTCATCATATCTTTGTATTCATTTGAAGTTCTTAGATGTAATTTGTTATACATGTTAATGGGATCAGGAAAAGTAATCCTGTTAAGTGTGGTTAAAATCGGTGGATAAGCGATAATAATATTTTTGTAGCTATTTAAGGTACAACCTTGAAATTGGGTACACATGGTAATGGGGTTGGGAGAAATAATCCTGTTATATTTGATCGAAATCGGAGGGGCTGTGCCCCACACATAGCAAATCTGTTCAGTTTTGTCCACACAAATGCGATAATGAAAATTTGTCATATTTTTGCATCTATTTAATGTACAACATATCTATTTTGGTACACGTAGTAGAAGAAATTCTGTTAATTTTGATAAAAATCAGAGGAGGCGACATCCCACTCCCACAGAAATAGATCAAGGTCAAGGGGCGGTGCCACATCCCCATGTAAGCGATAAACAAAATTCTATATATCTTTACATCTATGTGAGGTACGGGGATTTTATATGGTATGCATATATATAGGACCAGGAGTAGATTACATCATTAGTTCAAAATGGTTTCATATCTACATGAGGTACGGGGATGGCATTTGGTATACTTGTTAATGGAACCGGGATAAGATTACATCATGAGTTTGGTAAAAATTAGAGAGGGTGATGCCCCGCCCACCATAAAAGCTTTAAACATAATTCGACATATCTTTTCATTCATGGTGTTATCAATAAAATGATATAAACCAATGTACTATACTTATGAAACGTTATAAAATACCGCGTTCCTGGACCCAATTAAAATTGTTAACGGTAAACATGCAATAATCGGACAAAATCAAAAGAGAATTAACTAATGAACATTTCTGCATTAAAAGAATAGTTATTTAGAGATCAATATTGAAATTGTAGCGTACTTATTTAAACACATATACTATATGCTATAGTTATGAAATTTATAAAATATTTAATGTACATATGTATGTTTGTATGTCCTTTATAGAATCCTACACCATTCATCCGATCACCACGGAACTTTGGGAAGTTATTGAATACATTCCCGCACAGGCATAGTAAAACTCTTCTGCGAATGGGGTAATGCCTCACCCCCATAAAAGCGATTAACAATATTAGTATGAGTTACAAATCAAAAACTAGCGCAGCGCATTAAAATTTCATACAAAAAATTAGAAAACATTTTTTTTCTGTTTTTCTTCAATCGATAAATATCTGCAACTTTTATGCAAGCAAAGGCATTTGCTTTAGTTCAGAACGTTTCCCTAAAAAAAATATAAAAAAAATGGATAATAAAAAATTTTAAAAATTAAAACAAAAAAAATTTTTTTAAAATGTATTTTAAATCGAAGGGGACATACAGGGTTAAAAATTCAAACAAACTTTTTTTTTTCAAATTGTTTCTTTGAAATATTAATTTTAAAAATTTTTACGATAAACAGTTTTCAAGTTTAAGAAATTGTGCACAAAAAAGTCTCTTGGTTTTTTAAAATCCGTTCATTCGTTTAAAAGTTATGGGGATTCGAAAATTTTGTTCTAAAAATCTTTGATCCCCGACAGTATGGCAACCCTGGAACACACGCACCCAAAATCATATTTTTTTTTAGTTTTCACATATACTACAAGATATATAATTGTCAGAAAAAATTGACAACTTTTTTTTTTAAGTCGCATTTTTTTCAGAGAATGCCTCATATATATATATATATCTCCCTAACTCATTAACATATCTATCGAATTTAAAGGAGGAATTGCTTTTTCTGATTTTGACGAAAATTAGTCTATACCTTCTACCTCCTATCTATCTCTCTATCATATACCAATCCCTATACCAATCAGTGAAGACCGTTAAGTGAAGATCTTCTCCTCCAGAAAGATATCGCTATCCCACAAACAAACTATTGTCAGAATTGGAAAGAAGCTCAACGATCTCTTTGATATCAAGAGCGGTCTTATAGTGCCATTTTAAATATGATTGATGAATCAATTCCTACATCAACGCCCATTCATATAAAATATGTCCTGTGCAATTTCTATAAGGAAGTGTTACTGCTCATGTACGTAAATAACATTGTAATCAACAAAAACACCCCGTCACGACTCATTTGTTTAGTTGTGAAATTGGACTATACTAAGTCTTTCTCATCTCCTCGTACACAGTCTGTAATGATGGAGAATTTCAACTTGAAAGTTGTAGAAGAATTTGTCTACCTAACAACTCTAATTTACTTGCATTTTCATACTTCGAACTATCTTTTTTATGTATTTCTGTAATTTATAGCATTAATAACATTTCCACTAAAATGAATAATAATTTCTTGATTCTATTTCAATTTAGACACAGCTTTTACCCTTCATTTGCTTTGATATTTACTTTATTTCATATTCCAGATTACCTGAAAATCTAGATTACTTGCTCGAATTTGGATATTAACTACAATTTAAAAATATATAAATCGTAGAAAAGTGGTAAACTTGACTCGACTATAGCATTCTTACACTTACTTTCCTTATTGTAATGTTTTGGTCAAATAAATTGGTACAATATGTGGTACAAGTTAGATTATTGTTTGATGACAATATTTTTTTCTACTGATGAATTATTTCACTGCTCTCACATATTATTTATTGTTATCTAATATGTAAGATAAATTTAACTTTTAACTGACAATGCATTTATTTTATTTCGATTTTGCATTTATTGCTTATTTTCAAATCAGTTTAAATTTAGCTAATTTTGCGATGAGAATATGCGATGATTTCCAAACTCGATTACTAATCTCAAGCGACATATGCCAGTTATGAAACACACCACGTTTTAATAAAAACTGTGCTGTGCACGATTTGAAAATATCTTAGGAAGTTAAAAATACAAAGTACAAAAATACAAAAAAATTACGTCACATCTTAGCGACCAATCAATTCTCTGTCAGTTTGTGAACTCCACCAATGAGAGTTAGCTTTCTGTGATTCGTAGGCGTTAACGTTAAGTACGCATGCGTCATTGCCGAGAGTATTTATTATAAGCAATAGTATTATCCATCGAACATATATGACACCATCTACCACCCATATTTTGAATCGTTTTTAACGCACGTGCATCTTTCTCGCACTCCACATTCAACGAACTGTGAATATTGCTTTTAATTTAATTAACTCTTTCAACAAAATGTGGCATGAAAATTAAATTAAGATGACACTATATAACAGTACATATGTATATGTTTGCATATGTATAAGTTAACCAAGTATTGAACTAACAAGTTTATTAAATTTACGCTGTACCTAAAAACTTTGTTGGTGTATGCATTGTTATATGCATCTGTATTGTATTCCATAAATTTTAACAATGTATTTAACATACTTAAAATATATCATCAACTAAGAAATAAGTAAAACACAATAGCAATAAATTATCTGATAGTATAGTATCGTCCGTTGCTTATAACTGCATTCTTAACGTCGGCCAAATATGTCGAAAATACATATTAATTGCAGACAAACCATTTTATAACGCTTCTTAACTTAGTTTAATTAAATGTTTGTAGTTTCCTTAAACAGATGCCAATTTTTATTATCTGGCATATATGATTCCAAAAGCACTTTAAATTAAAAAAAAATTAACTATTTGGTACATAGTTATTAGCTAACTCAATCAATAAAAATGAAAAAAAATAATTTAATCAATCAAGTATAGTTAGTTAGTTAGTTATATGCCCGTCAACCGTCTGCCGGTCATGGGCCCCCATGTAAACCAAGCGTTCTGGAGCTCTGTCATCCAATCGAATGAGGTGCCCAGTCCAGTGCAGCCGCTGGAATTTTATGTGCTGGACTATGTCAACTTCATCGAATAGCTCGTACAGCTCGCGGTTCATACGGGACCTAAACTCGTCGCCAACTCTAATAGGACCAAAGATCCTGCGAAGAATCTTCCTCTCGACGACGTTCAACGCTGTCTTGTCCGACTCAATCACGGTCCATGCCTCTGCGCCATACGATAGGACCGGTAGTATCAGCGTCTTATAAATCTTTATTTTCGTCTGTCGAGAGAGGGCTTTACTTCTCATTTGCTTGCTCAGCCCAAAAAAGCATCTGTTTGCAAGCGTGATTCTTCGCCTGATCTCCAGGCTGACGTTGTTGTTACTGGTTATCTCTGTTCCAAGATAGACGAAGTTTTCTACAACACTGAAGTTGAAATTCTCCATCGTCACTGACCGTCCAAGACGCGTTGACGGAGTGCGAGAAGACACCAGTACTTCGTCTTGTCCTCGTTCACTGCTAGACCCATGAGACGAGACTGTTTTTAAATCTCCGAGAACGCCTTGCTGACTCGCCGTTCCTGTGTACCGATGATATCGATGTCATCGGCGTAAGCGAGCAGCATCACTTCCTTTTGGAAGATCGAGCCCGACATACTCTGTATGTACGGGCATTGGCGTAGGATGTATTCCATCAGGATATTGAAAAAATCGCACGACAAAGCATCGCCCTGCCTGAAACCTCTCTTGGTATCAAAGGGGTCAGAGAGGTTTTTCTCTACCCAGGCGTAATGTAAATTTTTGGTCACTGGTCGACCTTTTTGGTCTGAAGCCACACTGATATCGTCCTATCAGTGTATCGGTATATGGCTTCAGCCTATTACACAATACGCTCGACAGAGTCTTATATCCAATGGAAAGGATACTTATTCCACGGTATTTGGCGCAAATAGCGGGGTCTCCTTTCCTAAAGATAGGACAGAGAACATTGAGATTCCAGTCATTGGGTATGCGTTCATCGGACCATATCTTGCATAAAAGTTGGTGCATACTCCTAATCAACTCTTCGCCACCGGTCTTAAATAACTCAGCTGGCAGCCCATCAGAGCCAGCCGCTTTGTTATTTTTCAGCTTTTTAATAACTGAATCGACCTCGTTATAGTCCGGTGGCTCTTCAACAGTGCCATCATACACTGGTGGTTCCGGTGTCATTTCTCTATCGGCGGAATTGTGCGCTTCATCGCCTCCGAGTAGGTTGGAGAAATGACTCCTTCATAATCTCAGTGATTCCTGTTCATCCGTTACCAGATTTCCATTGTCATCCTTACAGAAAGTTACTCCGGGCTTAAAACCTTCAGTCAGACGCTTGACCTTTCAATAGAATTTTCGAGCTTCATTTCTGTCACGTAACATCTCAACATCCTTAAACTCCCGGCTTTCTTGCTCCTTTTTCTTGCGTCTGAAAAGACGTTTCTCCTCTCTCCGTTTCACTCGATATCGCTCTTTAACAGCTCGCGTTGCTCCCGACTGCAGAGTTCGCTGATAGGAAGCGTTTTTTCTCTGCAGTAGCATTGCGACACTCCTCGTCGTACCAAGAATTCTTCACAGGTTTTGTATAACCAATGACATCCTTGGCAGCCTTATCCATGGAGCGGGTGATATGTTTCCACTGCTCACATATATCTCGAGAAGACGGAGAGGTTTCCCGGAGCAGTCGGGAGAGTGTGTTTGAGAAGGCTGCGGCGGTCTGTTCTGATTGCAGCTTGCCGACTTCTAGTTTTCGTTGCAGCCTCACCCATGTAGCCTTGTGGATGTTCAGGTGTTGAAATCTGGTCATCAACCAGCTACCCAGGAGATACGTGTCCTAGCGGACGTGTTAGTTGCTTGGACCGTTTGACACAAGAATCATTGTTGGCCATTCCCAGGTGAATGGCAGTCAACAACTTTTCTCACAATGTGAACTTGAGCAAACGATCCCAATCTCCCAACGTTCTACAAATCGAAGTGAATAAATCTAAGTTTGTAAGTATTGGTCAGGAATTATCAATCCTTTTGATTTAATTTGTTTGATGTCTGAATGAAAATTATGCAGGAAGACGTTGAATTTGTGCCAATCAATAGTCTATCCGTTAGTTTGTAAAATATGTGACTGATTTGCGATTTAATAAAGCTGGCCTCTTTTTGAAACAAACCACAGATGCTTTTTCAAATATAAATTGAACTGACCTGCACCATTTTGTAGACGATATGGTTTCTCCATTTTTTTAATTTCCTTAATACTTTATTTTCAAAAAAAAAAAAAACTTAAAGTATTACTCCTAGTTGGAGCATAGGGCGAAAACAAATGACCTCCAACGACTTCTATCTGCTGCTAGGGCTCTAAGTTCACTCCACGAAGCCCTGGACCCGATTTCGGAATGGACAGTGCGAATCCATGTTTGCTTTGGACGACCTCTCTGACGGCTGCCTTGTGGGTTCCACTGGAAGGCCATCTTTGAAATATTGTCATCTTCTCTGCGCAGGGTGTGGCCTATCCAATTCCACTTGCGTCTTTTAATTTCGATGTTGATTGGTTCGGTATTAGTAACTCTCCATAGGTCAGCGTTTGATATCGTTTCTGGCCAGAAGATACGGCAGATAATCCTCAAACATTTGTTAACGAATGATTGAAGCTTTCCGCTAATCCTGTCTGAAACCATCCACGTCTCTGAGCCATATAGTAGTATAGGTTTAATACTGGTGTTATATATTTTTAGTTTTGTTCTCAACGAAAGCGTGCGTGAGCGCCATACTTTGTCGAGTTTACGAAAAGCAATCCGCGCTTTACTTATACGCGCAGCTGAGTCTATCGCGGCACCCCCATCCGCTGTAATATAACTGCCAAGATAGGGGAACTTCTCAACATTTTCGATGGTGACCATGGTGCTGTCGCTGAGTTCGACCGTCAGTGGCGCTGCTGATGTTGTTTGCAGACGCATCAACTTTGTTTTAGATAAGTTTATTTTCAAACCTATCGCACGGGCATTAGCTTCCAGACTACGAAGCTTCGCTGCAGCACCGCTATGTGTGTGTGTCATCAGCATAATCTAAGTCGCTAAGCTTCTGATCAAGTCTCCACTGCAGGCCTTCGGGCACCTCCGCGTTTGTGCGCTTTATGACCCCGTCGAGGACTACTATGAAGAGGAGTGGTGAGAGTACACAACCTTGTCGGACACCTCGATTTATAGTGAAATTGGTGCTGTTGTTGCCTTTAAACCGCACGGTGAGAGCTGCGTCTTCGTAAAGAGCCTTTATGAGATCAATGATTTTGTCAGGGATCCCACATTTGCTCAGTGACCTCCATATCGCGTCTCTATTGATGGTGTCAAACGCCCGCTCGAAGTCCACAAAAAGAAGGTATAACGGGGACCTCCACTCGACCGATTGTTCCACAATAATGCGTAAGGTATTAATGTGGTCTACACAAGACCGATTTGGTCGGAACCCATTCTGTTCTCGCCGTAATTGGGTGTTTAAAGTTGGCGAGATTCTGGCTAAGATGATGAAAGCCAGTACCTTTTGAATGGAGTTCAAAAGGGTTATGCCACGCCAATTTCTACACTGACTCAGGTCTCCCTTTTTGGGGATAGTGACGATCACCCCCTCCTTCCAGTCACCTGGGATGGTCGTGGATATCCATGCTGCACGAATAATGGGGAGTAGTGCGCATGAGATGGTGTTTGCGCTGCACTTAAGCAGTTCGGCCGGTAAACCATCTGGTCCAGCAGCTTTGTTGTTTTTCAGCTTGCTTAAGGCCAGGGCTATTTCGTCCTCAGTAGGCGGATCAGTAGAGATACCTCTGTTGGGGTTTCGACGCTGATCGGTGTTGGGTGTTGGTGGAGTTTCTGACTCAGTGTCATCGATTGTAAAGAACTCCTTCCAGCGTGCCAGTTGGTCTTCGACTGACAATAAACTGGACCCGTCACTAGCCTTGATAGGTGGAATATTTGGCTTAGTTTCTAGTTTCCTAGTTCCTTTACCGCTATATAGACACCGCGAAGGTTGTTGCAGTTCGCCGCCTGTTCTGCCTTACTGGCTATGCCTTCCACATAAGCCCTTTTATCCGAACGGACTGATTTTTTAACGCGCCTTTGCACTTCGTTATATGGTCCACGAAGATTGCTGCGGTCATGTATTGCACATGCATTTAGCTGTGCTTTCAACAGCCTGCGCTCCTCAATCAGAGTCCAAGTGGCGTTACTTATCCACGGCTTCCGTCTAAAGTGCTGCAAGCCGACCGTTTTCTCCGCAGCTTGAGAGCACGTTGTTTGGATTTGCTTCCAAGTTGGTGAGGAAATATGACGCAAGAAGGCAGAGGACAGTTCTTCGTGGTACCGTTGGAGCATGGATGGCGTTTTCAGGCCATCCAAGTTGAAGATCTGTTGGTTTGGTTATGTATGGTTTCTCCATATGGTTTTTGGGAAGATGACTCACTTGGAATTGAGAGTTATTTCGAAATCTCTGTACTTAACTAGGGACCGATTGTACAAGCATATAATAAGTCGTTCTGTTGTGTTGTTTTGGATCCCAACATTTCATCACAAGGTGGTTAAAAATAGGAACCTTTTTTAACACGCTTATATATATTCTTTGAACTTGATTTTGACTCACTTTGAAGGGTCAGATTTAATTTAAACTTTGTATACTTATCAAGGACCGATGGCAATACAATAATTTCACAATTTCGACCTAATATCCTGACGAGGATTGTCAGGATAAAATGTAAACCTTAGGTTTTAAAGTGAAGTATGCAATACTTTGGCAAAATCAGCGCGATAAGGCAATGGTATGCTTTTTAGAAATCATAAAGCGTTGCTTATAAATATGTCTTAAGACTAAAAAGAAAATATAAAATTATAGTTTAAATATCTATATTTAAACTATATTTATTAAATGTTTTCTTTAAAATTTCAATCTCACATCTGTGAAAATTATTATGCGAATTTTATTACCTCAACACTACAAATATAATCTGAAACGGACAAGTTGGCACTATATTGAGTTCTATCGTTAAAAACCCTGACTATTTCAACTTTAACTTCACTTTTTCTCAAATTAGGTGTCAATTGGTGTCGGCTAACTATTTATTCCATGGTACACCGGAACAAGTGCACCGTGCCTTTCAACATATTTTAAAGGCTTTTGAGAGTAAACAGTATAGCTCCGCTGTTTTTCTTGATATACAGCAAGCCTTTCATAGGGTCTGCCTGGAAGGCCTACTCTTCAAAATTAAAAGAAAATTACCAGCGTCGCAATTACTTCTCTTGAAGTCTTTCTTGCTTGACCGTGCCTTCACAGTTGCGGGATCCGCCGCATTTGAGCTGGTGTATCAGAAGACAGTGAGCTTGGTCCTCTTCTCTACACTTTGTATACTGCCGGTATGCCAATTCCAGATAATGAAATCATGCTGCAGGCAACGTATGCTGATGACACGGCAGATCTTGCGAACTCAAATTGTCCAAATGAAGCTTCAAGTGACACACAAAATTATCTAGCGAAATTTGAACGTTGGGCCACTGTTCATTCATATTGAGACAAGGCAATTGCTCACCCGCCATGCTCAACAATATAGTCATACCGCATGTGGACCAAGAAGGCTACTTGAGTTTTTGCTTGGAGAGGCGTGGCACTTGGTGTAACCATATTCGCAAAACAGCAGCTGTTTGGTACAATAAGCTTAAGAAGCTAAACTGGTACTTCGGCCAAGCAGTAAACTTAACCTTGAAAATAAACTTCTTGTTCACAAGACGGTTATTATGCCAACTTGGATGTACGGCATGGAGCTTTAGGGCGCTTCCGCTACAAACATTAATCGGATACAAGTGCTACAAAACGAGTGCTACAATGCGCAACAAAAACCATCACCGTAACTTGAAAATGCCAACAGTTACTGAGCAGATCAATCTCCATAGTAGCAAATACAATGACCGATTGACTTCACATGTTAACCAGCTAGCAGCGGCTTGGGCCGTTAACTCCTGTCGTAGACGGCTCAAAAGACTTCACCAAAACGAACTTAAAACAAGTAAGGAAATTTCAGTCGGGCGTAACCGACTGTAAGAGGCCCTGTACCAGTTCAGTTCGCCTAACAAACACATTAAATGTTTCCCTAGCTTATGACAAAACACATGACCACTTCTGACTGCGCGAATATGAATGAAAAGAAAAGGGGGGTCGTTCAAATTCAATTGCTTATAAAATCGTCATTTATTATCCGATTTTGATGAACTTTTCGGATTTTGGCTAAGAAGGACGATATCTCTATACTGGCATACTTACTTTTTTTTGTGCCGAAGAAATTTTTACCCTTGGGGGTGATTTTATGGAGAAGGGGGGGAGGGGCAAGTTTTTAAAATAAACTTGTGAAATTCCGGAGCAGTCCTAGTCGAATGTAAAAAACACGAAGTCTCTATCTATTACCGTTTCCGAGATCCTTTCGTTCATACGGACGGACGGACAGACGGACATGTCTATATCGACTCCTCTATCATTCCTGACCATAATGGGGGTAACTTTGGGGGGTCTCCGACCATTATTTCTACCTGTTACATACATTTGCACAAACCCAATAGGCTCTTGTACCTTCGGTACAGGGCCTAAATAGGCATTTAAAATGATATTTATCAATTTTATTAGCGCACAAATCCTAAGCTAAATGATTTTATGTCACTACTTTAAATGTAGTCAAAATGTATTATAGTTTTTAAGAAAACTGATTGACATTTGTATACGTGATGAATAAAAAAAAAAAAGTCAGCCTTTCTAAGGCTATTAATTTGAACATTTAAATATTTCTTAACCATATTTTCGCTGGAAAAGGACCATATGTCGTTTATTTTTTTTTCCCTGTGTTATTGTACATCTATCTTATGATACTAAGTACTTTTTGTTGCTTGTTGGGAGACTATGAAAAAATGAACACTAACATTTTATGTTTTATCTTAATTATAAACATTTAGTATACTTAGTTATTAAATAATTTTTATATAATATTATTTTATATTAATCTCTTCTATATTAAGTCTACTGGTCTCAGCCGTTTTAATCGCCTTGTCGAAATTAACTCTTGGGTTGGCATATTATTTATTTCACGATTGTCGTGAATTGCAATTTTTGTTTGATAGTTTCTGCTTATTTTTTTTATTTCGTCCATTACCGGTAAAATGTTTAAATCTTTTTGTTTGTCCTGGTTTGAAACGTACCACTCTGCGTTTACAATGCTACGAAGAAATGTCGTTTATTAAACTGGTTTATATTATTAAAAAAAACTAAGAAAGTATTGTTTTACAATGGTTTTTCAAACAAATATCTCAGAAATTGAATTTGAAAATATAAAATAATTTATAAAATAAATGTAAAATAAAAACATTCGGTTCTGGAAATCAACTGTCAAAAATATATATTTGATAGGGCTCTGTATCTCTAAAAGTGGAAATACGGCAGCTTCATATTGCGTTGAAAATAGTTTCAAATATCTACAAACTTCAACTAAAAGTTACACCAAACACACCAATTTTCTCTATTATACTCTTCGTATATTGTTCCAATAGTATCACTTTCTGTTACTGTGTTTGAAAAGACTTAAACGAACCTCCAACGAAGCTATTACATATATATGAGAAGATTTAAACACTGCGTTCTCGACTATAAAACCGCTTTTGACACGCCGATACGATCGAAGTTTTTCGACGCCCTGTCTCAACTATGTATCCCGGCAAAGATCGTCCGTCTTTAAATGACACAAAGCGTTGTCATACATTACATTAAATGGCCGTCAACCGTCTACCGGTCATGGCCGCGTCCAAGAAAGCGCGCCAGCCTCCATAATCCTGTGCGCGCTGGCGCCAATCGCTCTGAATGCCAAGTACGGAGAGGTCTCTCCATACCTGGTCATTCCATCGAGTGCCCGGTCGTCCTCTAAGTCGGCGTCCACCAATCAAGTTTGGGCCCCCCATGTAAACCATGCGTGCTGGAGCTCCTTCGTCCATTCGAATGAGGTGCCCAGCCCAGTGCAGCCGCTGGAATTTTATGCGCTGGACTATGTCAACCTCATTGAATAGCTCGTACAGCTCGCGGTTCATGCGGGACCTAAACTCGTCGCCGACTCTAATAGGACCAAAGATCCTGCGAAGAATCTTCCTCTCGAAGACTTCCAACGCTGTCTCATCCGACTCAACCACGGTCCATGCCTCTGCGCCATACAGTAGGACCGGGAGTATCAGCGTCTTATATATTTTTATTTTCGTCCGTCGAGAGAGGGCTTTACTTCTCATTTGCTTGCTCAGCCCAAAAAAACATCTGTTTGCAAGCGTGATTCTTCGCCTGATCTCCAGGCTGACGTTGTTGTTGCTGGTGATCTCTGTTCCGAGATAGACGAAGTTTTCTACAACACTGAAGTTGAAATTCTCCATCGTCACTGACCGTCCAAGACGCATTGACGGAGTGCGAGAAGACACCAAGTACTTCGTCTTGTCCTCGTTCACCGCTAGACCCATGAGCCGAGACTGTTTTTCAATCTCCGAGAACGCCTTGCTGACTCGCCTTTCCTGCGTACCGATGATATCGATGTCATCGGCGTAAGCGAGCAGCATCACTTCCTTTTGGAAGATCGAGCCCGACATACTCTGTATGTACGGGCATTGGCGTAGGATGTATTCCATCAGGAGATTGAAAAAATCGCACGATAGAGCATCGCCCTGCCTGAAACCTCTCGTGGTATCAAAGGGGTCGGAGAGGTTTTTCCCCACCCTGACAACGCTTTGTGTGTTAGATAGCGTCGCCATGCAAAGACGGACAATCTTTGCCGGGATACCTAGTGCAGACAGGGCGTCGAAGAACTTCGCTCTTATCGGCGTGTCGAATGCGGCTTTGTAATCGACAAATAGGTGGTGAGTGTCTTTGTTGAACTCACGGGTCTTTTCCAAGATTTGGCGTAATGTGAATATTTGGTCACTGGTCGACCTTTTTGGTCTGAAGCCACACTGATATCGTCCTATCAGTGAGTCGGTATATGGCTTCAGCCTATTACACAATACGCCCGACAAAGTCTTATATCCAATGGAAAGGAGACTTATTCCGCGGTAGTTGGCGCAAACAGCGGGGTCTCCTTTCTTAAAGATAGGACAGAGAACACTGAGATTCCAGTCATTGGGTATGCGTTCATCGGACCATATCTTGCATAAAAGCTGGTGCATACTCCTAACCAACTCTTCGCCGCCGGTCTTAAATAACTCAGCTGGCAGCCCATCAGAGCCTGCCGCTTTGTTATTTTTCAGCTTTTTAATAACTGAATCGACCTCGTAATAGTCCGGTGGCTCTACAATAGTGCCATCATTAGCTGGTGGTTCCGGTGTCATTTCTCTTTCGGCGGCATTGTGCGCTTCATCGCCGAGTAGGTTGGAGAAATGACTCCTTCATAATCTCAGTGATTCCTGTTCATCCGTTACCAGACCTCCATTCTCATCTTTACAGAAAGGTACTCCGGGCTTAAAACCTTCAGTCAGACGCTTGACCTTTTGGTAGAATTTTCGAGCTTCATTTCTGTTACGGAACATCTCAACATCCTCAAACTCCCGCCTTTCTTGCTCCTTTTTCTTGCGTCTGAAAAGGCGTTTCTCCTCTCTCCGTTTCTCTCGATATCGCTCTCTAACAGCTCGCGTTGCTCCCGACTGCAGAGTTCGCTGATAGGAAGCGTTCTTCTCTGCAGTAGCATTGCGACACTCCTCGTCGTACCAAGAATTCTTCACAGGTTTTGTATAACCAATGACATCCTTGGCAGCCCTATCTATGGAGCGGGTAATATGTGTCCACTGCTCACATATATCTCGAGAAATCGGAGAGGTTTCCCGGAGCAGTCGGGAGAGTGTGTTTGAGAAGGCTGTGGCGGTCTGCTCTGATTGCAGCTTGCCGACGTCTAGCCTTCGTTGCATGTTGGAACGTGCGGCATGCACTACGCTGAGCCTAGTGCGTACCTTGGCTGCGACAAGATAGTGGTCCGAGTCAATGTTGGGACCACGTAACGTTCGCACGTCCAACACGCTCGATGCGTGCCTTCCGTCAATCAGAACATGATCAATTTGGTTGCGTGTTTTTTGATCAGGACTCAGCCATGTAGCCTTGTGGATGTTAAGATGTTGAAATCTGGTACTACTCACTACCATGTTCCGACCTGCGGCGAAATCGATTAGCCTCTCTCCATTATTGGAGGTAGTGTCGTGAAGGCTAAATTTTCCGACGGTTGGGCCAAAGATTCCTTCCTTCCCAATCTTGGCGTTGAAATCGCCAAGCACGATTTTGACATCGTGTTTGGGACAGCGCTCGTACAGGCGTTCCAAGCGCTCATAGAATTCATCTTTAGCATCGTCGTCTTTCTCTTCCGTCGGGGCGTGCGCACAAATCAGGCTAATATAAAAATATTTAGCCTTGATGCGTATCGCGGCTAGACGCTCGTCAACAGGTGTGAACCTAGAGACGAGGCCACGTAGTTTCCTACTCACCACGAAACCACATCCAAATTCGTGCTTACTCGCATGGCAGCTGTAGTAGATGTCACAGGATGCTTTTTTAGAGCAACCCTGCCCTATCCATCGGATTTCTTGGATTGCGGTGATGTCAGCCTTGCATTTTTCGAGGACATCAGCCAGCTGGATACTTGCACCATCCCAATTAAGGGTGCGGACATTCCAGGTGCATATCCGTATATCGTGATCCTTATAGCGTTTGCGTGGGTCGTCATCAAAGGGTCCGTTCCGAGGCTTTTTGTTTGTTTTCATTGGGGGGTTTTTTTTAAAGTGGCGGGTCCCAAGCCCAGCGCACCAACCCCTTTTTAAAGGAGAGGGGGCCCCTTCGCCTTCTCACGTTAGCTCACCTCTGAACGGATGTTCAGAGGCTACCCAGGAGATACGTGTCCTAACGGACGTGTGAGTTGCTTGGACCGTTTGACACAAGAATCATTGTTGGCCATTCCCAGGTGTATGGCAGTCAACAACTTTCCACACTATGTGCACTTGAGCAAACGAATCCCAATCTCCCACAAAGCGTTGTCAGGGTGGGGAAAAACCTCTCTTTGTCTCGATCTTCCAAAAGGAAGTGATGCTGGTCGTTTACGCCTAAGACATCGAAATCATCGGTACGCTGGAACGGCGAGTCAGCATGGCGTTCTCAGAGATTGAAAAACAGGCTCTCGGCTCATGGGTCTAGCGGTGAATGAGGAGAAGACGAAGTACTTGGTGTCTTCTCGCACTCCGTCATAGTCTTGGACAGTCAGTGACGATGGAGAATTTCAACTTCATTGTTGTAGAAAACTTCGTCTATATTGGATCCGAGATAACCGGAAACAACAACATCAGCCTGGAAAATTACGCTTGCAAACAGATGCAAATGAGAAATAAATTCCTCTCTCGAAAGACAAAAATAAAATTCTAGAGTCGCTGATACTCCCGGTCCTATTGTATGGCGCAGAGGCATGAACCGTGATTGAGTCAGATGAAACAGCATTGGAAGTCTTTGAGAGGAAGATTCTTCCCAGGATTTTCAGTCCCATTAGAGTCTAATATGAACCGCCAGCTGTATGAGCTATTCGATGCACGGATCCACTTTTTTTGTTGGAAAATATTTCGAAATTCTTTTTGCAGTGGTTTGTTGGGAGAACAAAACAGTTTCGGAATGAGTTTTTCCGTCGCTTGTAAGGCTTTGTCAGCAATGGACGGAAGTTCCGCTTCCGATAAAATCCATAGGGTTGGCGAATTCGGAAAGGCGTTGTTGCTTCGACTAATGGCTGTATGATAGGCCGGAAAAATAAGTTTTAAATGAGTCTTGGCGCACCAACCAAAAATTGGGAGTGCGTATTCAATTTTAGACAAAATCAGAGCCCTTTTTACGTTGATTAGGGTGTTTACATGAATAAGGGAATGTTTGGAACTTAATTATTTAAAAATGTTTAATTTTTTTCTATGCTATTTTTTAGATATAAACAATGATTTTTGTATAAATCTTTTAAAAATATATGTATTCCTAAAATCATTACTACGTCAACACACTGAACATTTATGCTATTAAATATTAGTTCTGAAGATGTACAATTATGTTTTTTGCAGATGTGCAAGATTTTGCATTTCGTAGGGGAGAGAATAGCTGCATTACCATCTCCCCACTTTGTTATATCAGATAAAAGTTGTCGGAATAAAGCTATTTTTGGTGATGACCCACTAAGGCAAAAAGCGATTATTTTTTCCAGAATTTTGCTAAGACCGATTTAGAGATGTGTGGATAGTTACCTGTTTTGAAAATGAGATTATATAGTCTTAGTAATATGACCTAAGCAGAATATGGAAGATGTTTAAGGATGGAGTAGGACAAGCGATCATGTCCCGGGGTTTCCCTTTTACTTTGTGCAATGCAAGCCCAAGTTCCCCTGTTTAAATCTCATATTATAGTAGTCTGGTAGACAGGGAAAGCTGACCAGGAGAGAATTCCTGAGTTAAATTTGTAGTTTGTATAGCGAGTATTGTTCATTAAAATTTTCATCTACTAAATATTCGGACCAAATTTTGCCGAGCTTATTAGCAATTTCTAACAGTGCAGTTGAGGTGTGGTTATTAGAACTTATGTATTTAATTTCCTGTTTTGGAATGCCAATAAGTGCCTTAATATTGGACCTAATTTGTGTTGTGGTTGAGAGTGGGGATATGCTAGACGTAAAATTTTGGAAACTTTTTCTCATTGCTTCTTTGACTGCACCCTTGGCTTTTTGATATGCAATAATGTTTGGATTTCTTTGATTATAAGCTCATTTCAAGTTAGCTTCAAATAAATGTGAATAATATAAATAATAAATGGCATTTTTATATGGGAATCTAAATATTTAGAAACATTGTAATTCTTAATACAATTCGTTTGTTCGATGGAATAGTGGGATAGTGTAATTTAATTACAACCTTTTGATTTAAATTAGCTTAGGAATAGTTTAGTACCGTACTGCTTGTACAAATGAGAAGCTGTTTATAACATTATATCAAAAATTAACAACAAGTAGAGAAAAGACCAAACCCTGTAAGAACTTGCAAATAAAATATTGATCCTTGGTCGTTGTGTTGATCACGCTGTGATATCACTAAGTGTCCCATTCATCCAATTTAACATTTTGTGCCAATAATATTTCTTTTTGCACGGTAATTAATGCTTTCATTTGTGATCCTCCACTATGGTTTCACTTGTGGCAGAACTACCATGGCTGCCTTATGACCCCCAATACTTTTGGCAACAAAAAATATAATTTTATGAAACCTCTTTTAAACAAAATTTGAATTTTTCACCAAAAATAACTTTATAAGTTCTTATCTGGTGGGTTTTAAGCCCAAACACAGTACAATGGACTTCCTGTTACATCTGCAACACTTCGTGTCGGATGCTATTTCGACCAAAAATCATGTTGCCGACTGATTTCGAAATAGCTTTCGAGCGCATGGGAGACCAAACTGTTCTTCAACCACTCGTGAAATGGGGGGTGGGTCCGAAAATCTTCGACCTGGTGAAGGCTTTAATGACACGGCGCTCATTCCGAGTTCGAATGAACAATGTGCTTTCGCAACACTACAGTATAGACAATGGCATTCCCCAGGGATCGCCGCTGTCGGAAGTCCTATTCACTATTGCATTAGAACAATTAAATAAAAAAGATCATAAATAAAAAGAGATTAAATTTAATTACAGATTTAATATAAATTAATTTAATTATTTAATTAGTTCCTTAAAGTCGAAGCCCCCGTAGCTAGTGCTTCTTATGTATAATTAGTTACACTATTATTACTTTGTAATGTATTATATCTAATTTTCTTAAATAAAATAAATTACACTATCCTACTATTCCAGCAAACAATCAATTCAATTGAGAATGACAATATATCTAAATATTTAGATTTCTATATAAAAAAAAACATTTACTATTTATATTATTTACATTTTTTAAAAAAATTATTTAACACTTAAAAGATAAAATTTTATTATTGACGTTACGGTTAAATTATTTTACAAAATACAATTCGGGTATTCATGCAATTGATTTTCAGAGAGATTTTGTTAAAAAACGAATCAGTTGCTTGAAAGCACCAAAACAGAGAACCTGATTTTGTTTTGCGATTTAAATCAGCTGTTCATAGTGGTCAAGAAAAATTTGTTCAAAACATTAAATTTTCTGTAAAATAGTTACAAGCTTAGCAAAATAAATGAAAAAATGTCAAAAGAAAACGAAAAAAAAAAACAATTGATCCGTACGCTAAAGGATATAGCTTTTGTGGAGTATTAGAGTATAGAGATATTTGGTGACGATAATGGTATGCACAACTTTTACTTGCAACAGTTAACAAACTTCTCTAATATTGAATGTTACACAGATGTGACAAATAAGCAGAAAGATGATATTCGATCTGGGAGTTATACACGCTTTAGGCGAGGAGAATTGCACCATTCAGTACCGAAAAGTACGAGTTATTTGGCAAATACGCTGCCATGAATGGATAAAAAAAGGTAAGGAAAGCATTCCAGCATGTCGCTAGATTTTTGTTTGTGCGTTATTGCATAATATATTAACGGAGCGAAAAAATGCAAACATATTTAAATTTTTTTTTTTTTTTATTTCCCTGAATAAGTAATTTTTTTTACTATAATGATCATATTGTACGCTCAATGACCAATGTCATTAATGTATTTCTATCTTAAAGTAATAAATGTAATTATCATAATAACTAAAATTAGAATAGAATAATAAAAACAACAGTTCTCACTGAACATCTAATCAGTGCGGTTTATATTTTGCGTAAGCTGAAATCATTTTCATTTTCGTGTGCTGAAACTTTTAATTCAAACATAGTACATATTTTAACGTATTTTAAAAAAAATTCGTTGTAATTTTTTGTTAGTTATGTACATTAATTTTGCTTTTTATTGAAATTATTTTTAATAAGCTCGCGCCGTTTTTGTTTTGTAACTCTCTCGCTTTTTTCATTTATTTTTACCTTAATATTTGTTTTTGGTTTCTGGTAAGCATTTATTTGTTGCTGCTTTCTTTTTCCAATATTGCTTTTGCCTTTAACAACACACAAATTGTTGTTGTTATTTAACGCGACAATATTGTTGTTGTTGCATTCTGTTAAAAAATTTTTATTGGACAATATTCACCGTTTCGTTGCATTGCGCATTACAGTGCTAACAAAAACTAGGTTCCTTTTTAATTTTCCGTTTTTTTTTTTAAATTTATTTTTTACGATATTTAAATATTTAAATACCCGTTGCCATTACAAGAACAAGATCTGCAATGAGGAATTGTTCTTGTGTTGGCTTTGCGATCATGTTTCGCACTGCAAATGTGCTGGGCTAACAGGCCGCGTTCTTGATGCAATTAAAGAACGTAAAGGTTTGCGCTGGACCTGCAATGAATGTAGATCGACGGAAACAGAGATTTTTACATTCATGAAGCAGACTAGAGATAGTTTTTCAAATCTCAAGCGTGATTTCAAGGCTGTGTCTGACAAGCTCATGAAATTAGAAAAAGTTTTTAGTGACATGAAATGTTTGAATTCCTCGCCTAAGCGTAAGAAGAGGAATTCACCAAAGGCAAAGCCGGCCTTAACCTTAACTATCTCCCCACCTGTTGAGCCGGAAACTCCGACTGCTCCGATAGTGACACCGATTTTTGCTACTCCAATAGCAAATTTCGAGGAAAACTCTGAGGGGTCTACAGCTGAAATGATGTCAGTTGTAGAACTCTCTAAGGAAAGTCAATCTGTAACCGGTGACATTCCAAGCATTGTAGTCAATCCAACGACTACGCAGGCTTCTTCGCCATCTGTAGTGCAACCTGTTGTTGCCATAAATGTTAATGGTGCAGCAGTACGTGCTGACCCTTCTATTGTTCCACCTACTCCGATTGCACCGAATCCCACGGGCCTTACTGTGGTTGCTCCGCGTAAGTCAATATTCATCTCCCGGCTTACAGCAACCACCACTGAAGCTGATATAAAAAATTACATCAATTCTCAGCTTGATTTTACCCCAAACGTTTCGGTTTCAAAGTTTAGTTTCAATTACACCCGCTCGATTTCGACCTTTAAGGTTATTGTTCCGGTGTCGCTTTTTGAAACTCTCCTGTCCGCTAGTTTTTGGCCGAAAGGTATTGTTGTGCATGAATACCTTTATAAAAATAAACGTGCTTCTGAGCAAAACGCTGTTGAATTGCCCAGTACTTCCGCTAAAATATCAAAAAACTAAGTTCACTTTCTTTCCTTATTCACTATCAAAATGTGAGACGGCTAAGAACGAAACTTAGAGATCTGTACCTTAAAAGTTTATCTGAAAGTGCTGACGTCTTTGTTTTTACTGAAACATGGCTTCAACCTCAAATCTTAAATTCAGAAGTCTTCTCTGACAACTTTGTTACATTTGGGAAAGATCGTCCTAATCGAAATGGTGGAGGTGTACTGATTTCTGTTAAATCATCTCTAACGGCTGAAGAAATTTGCTTTTCCAATATAGCTATCGAGTTTTTATGTGTTAAAATTTCATTTTGTGATTTTAACATATACATTACGTGCTCATATATCCCTCCTTCTTCAGATATGAGTATTTACTTGCTTCACGCTACAGCGATTTCGTATATAGCTACACGGTTGCATCACAAAGATCATATTATAGTTATGGGAGATTTTAATTTACCCAATATACAATGGTCTTCAACTGATGATTCTTCCATTTTAATACCAAAGGCCAACAATGATTTTCTAGATAGCCTTCTTGATTTGTCTTTGCAGCAGTGTAACAACATTTGCAACATTTCGGGTCGGTTTCTGGATCTGGTATTTGTTGACAATGGTTTTAATATATCCGTTGAGAGAATACCTCCGGTAATATCACCTGAAGATAATTACCATCCTACTTTGCAGCTTTCTTTCCAGCTCGATAAAGTTCCTCGTGTGGGGAATGTTAAATCTCTTCAACGTGTCAGATGTTTTTGACTACGCCAAGTTAAATCAGCTGTTATTCAGTACTGATTGGACAAGTCTCGAGGCTTGCACTGACGTTGAGGCGGCAATGAATATTTTCTATTCAACCGTTTTCAATTACTTTGACAGCTGTATTCCTTATACAACTGTATTAAATTCAGCGAATAAGCTCCCTTGGTTCTCTCGTAGCCTCAGTCGTTTAAAAAATATTAAATCTCGCCTTTTCAAAAATTCAAAGGAACCGGTTCCACTGTCGATTACAGTAAATTTTCTATTGCTCGCTGTAACTTTAACTCATTAAATAAACAGTGGTGCGCTGCTTATTTGTTAAGAGTTAAAAACAATGTGCGCAATAATCCTAAAAGCTTTTTCAAATTTGTCAATATTAAGCGTAAAAGTACAGCTTATCCCGCTAACTTTCGTCTTGATAGTAATGAAGCATCCTCTGATTCTCAGATATCGGATTTGTTTGCTTCTTTCTTTCAATCTACATACACACATTTTTCTTCTGACCATCCAACATCTTATCCCTATGTTATCCCATCCTACGACTTTATATCATCTCCTGTAATTACCATATCTAATGTGCTAGTTTCTCTTAAATCTATTAAATTTTCATGCCTGCCTGGTCCAGATAATATTCCTAGTTGTATACTAAAACAATGTGCTAACTCCATTTGTGTTCCATTGTCTCTTCTTTTTTCACTTTCTATAAAACAAAGCAAATTCCCAACTCTTTGGAAACAATCTTTCATTATACCTTTACACAAGAAGGGCAATAAATCTGATGTCTCGAATTATAGAGGTATTGCTAAATTAAGTGCTATTCCAAAATTATTTGAGCAAATTATCACTATTCAATTGCAACGATCGGTTATGTCATTGGTTAGTCCATTACAACATGGATTTGTTAAAGGCAGATCCATTTGTACCAATCTTTTAGAATTCGCTTCTATCGTAAATAAAGGTTTTGTGTCTGGCCGACAGACCGATGTTATTTACACGGATTTTAGCAAAGCTTTTGACAGTGTATGCCATAGTCACCTTATAAATAAACTAAAACCTTTAGGGTTTCCACATTCTTTAGTTAATTGGATACAATCCTACCTTTTAGGTAGATCTCAAAAGGTATTATTTAACAATTGTTTGTCTATATCTATTAATGTGTCTTCTGGTGTTCCTCAAGGAAGTCATCTTGGGCCATTGCTCTTTGTTTTGTTCATTAATGATCTCCCTTTAGCAATAAATCATGCTCATGTATTGATGTATGCGGATGATGTCAAACTATGTTTGTCATATTCTGATGCTTCCCAACATAGTCTATTACAAGCAGATTTGAATTCGTTATATACTTGGTGTTTAACAAACTTTCTTAATTTGAATATTTCTAAATGTAAATGCGTAACTTTCCATCGCAGAAAACCTTATATCATGACCTATTTCCTGGGTGTACATAATTAATTAGTATAAATGATTTAGGTGTCCTTATGGACCCAAAATTAAGCTATACCAATCATATTGTGTGTATGGTTAATAAAGCTAAAGGTGTTCTTGGCTTTATTAAGCGGTGGTCTAAGGAATTTAATGACCCTTATACTACTAAACTTCTATACACATCACTTGTTCGTCCGATCTTGGAATTTGCATCATGTGTTTGGAACCCACATTATGTTATTCACCAAGATCGTATCGAGTCTGTTCATTGGGCTTCTGATTTACATCTCCCTCTATATGTTGATCGATTGAAACTTATTGATCTTCCAACTCTATCTGCTCGACGGTCAATGCTCTCTGTCGTTTTCCTTCACAAGATTCTTTGTGGGAAAGTCGATTCTCCTTATTTACTGCAAACTCTTTCTTTAAATGTTCCCTCACGCTTTACACATAACATAACTATGTGCCTTTATGGTTGTCATTTTGCACAACAAACTATGCTTGCCACGATTCAGTTCGGTCTCTCTGCTATACCTATAACAAATTTTCTTCTCTATTCTCCTACAATTCTTCTTTAAACTTTATAAAGAAATCTGTTCTTAATTCTGAACGTCAATAAATTGTAATTTAATTTTTCCATTTTCATCTTATGATTTGTAATTGCGACTGCTTGGACCACTCCCTGGCTGTGAGTTGAGGCACAGTCGGTCAACTGAAACAAAAATCCTCCAACGGGTCTGAGTGGTTGTAACTTTCCTACTATTTTAGCGATAAGGTAGAAATAAGATGTTCAGTGAGCAACTTAGCCTTGTAACATTTGTAATGCAACTGATTAGATTTATGTAGTTGTTAATAATAATAAATAAATAAATAAATATTTGTAATCATATACATTTACGTTGGTAATCTATGTAATCTTACTACATGCGACTGCCCCATTCTTCGCGGAATATCGCATCGTTCATTTCCATAGAATTACTACTAATAAATGCATATGGACAATAAGAAACAAGTTTACTGTTAGATTAAATATAGTGTATAGTTATTCTAGTATAGTATATATATATAGTATAGGCTTATAGGTATCTATGCATTATGTTTGTTGGATCGAGCTGATTCAGTCTCCTGCGTGTTGAGCTTTCTATTGTAGGCAGTTATCTCATTTCTTGGTTTGTATGAATTAGCAATCGGTTTGTGTACTTAGTGCTAGAGCATCTCATCGTTTCCTCAATTGTAGGTACACTAAGGTCACGATGTATATCTGTATTAGTAATATACCAATCAGCATTAGAGATTATTCTTAAGATTTTGGACTGCGTCCTTTATATAAGTTGTAAGTTGGTTTTGCTTGCAGTACCCCATATCTCGATGACATACTTATATATTGGCATAATTATTGCTTTATAGATTTTAAATTTGTTGTCAAGCGATAACTTGGATTTTGTTCCAAGCAGCCAGTTTAATTGTTTAAATTTGTGTCTAACTTCATTTCGTTTGTTTTTTATGTGTGGTTTCCATGTCAGCTTAGAGTCAATTGTTATTCCTAAGTATTTTGCATAGGGTTTAATTTTTAAGTTGTTTTTTTTTATTTTAATATGGTATGTTTTCGTTCTTCTATTTGTGTAAATAACTTGTACTGTTTTATCCTGGTTTACTTCTATGCCCCATTTTTGAAACCAGTCAATCGATTTCTTGGAGTGTGTTTGTTGCATTCTTTTCATCACAATTAGAGGATAATAATATTGTATCGTCTGCAAATGTTGCTATCATACAATCAGTGCTTGTAGGTGTCGGTAAGTCTGCGGTATATATAAGATATAGTAATGGGCCCAGTACGCTGCCTTGAGATACGCCTGCTGTCATTTTTAATCCATACTAATTTTATAAAAATGCTTATATGGGAATCTAGATCACGCCAAAATCTGCTTAACCGATTTGAATGATTTTTTTTTTTTAACATCACATTTGATAAAATGAACAATAACTAGTTTTTTAGTTTTTTGCAGATAAATACATATATTATTTTAAAGGATTAAGTTAGCACACATAGAAACAAGCATTAAGAATTGATGTAGCTCTCTTACTATAGTTTGTACAATTTACTTTGCTTTTGCATTTTATTTTTGAAGAGTAGACTAAACCTTGCATAGAAAACAGTTACAGTTATTTTTGTTGTTTTTGTTTTCCTATGAATAACCTAGCATGTCCCGCTAATTTTGATTTCTTATGACTGCAGGTAATAAAAGTGGTTTTAAGGTTTTTTTTTGTTATAAATGAAGTTAGTATAAAATTATATATGTAAATTATTTAATTTAAGAAAGTGTCCTTTTCAGTTTACATTTCGAAAAATTACATTTTTCACAACAAAATTGGTTTGAAGCTTTATAAGTTTTAATTAAGGTTGTGATAAAAAATGTGATACAATTTATTTTATTTAAATTAAAAAAGTGTTATATGTATATTTAAAAAAAAAAGTTTAATTCTTCAAAAATGCCGAAAGTGAAATCGCAATTATTGAACTCATCTGACAACAGACGCCAATTGCACCATAGAAGATCAGAAATATTTTCTGGAAGAACTAGTCGTATAGATAAGGCTTCCGAAGAGTAGGAATACACTGCATTATACAACAACTGCATGAATGGAAGCTCGGGCCAAAAATCATCAATTACATACGCAGTTATCTCAGCAATAGGAAATTCCGAGTAAAAGTTAATAACACATTCTCAAAAGAAGAGCCTCTACACAATGGCATCCCGCAGGGATCCCCATTATCGGTGGCTCTTTTCTTGATAGCTTTCAACAAACTAAGCCACATAATAAACCAAAACAAATTCTTTACACACACGATGTATGCAGACGATTTCTGCCTAATTTTCAATCCAAAACCAGGCTACAACACAGAAATAGATAATCTGTTTAAAAACATAATTCAATGGTGCAACTTTAGTGGCACAAAAATATCAAGTGAAAAATCATCACACCTACATATATGCAAAAAACACAAATGTACAAATATAGACATTATAGTAAACAACACAGTTATACCTAAAACACAACACCTGAGTATATTAGGACTAATTTTTGAGAAAAATAACACTTGGAACGAACATATTAAATCATTAAAACAAGCAAAACCAATAAAAACAAATTATCCAGCCTGTATCACTCCTCCATTAGATTATCCTTAGGTGCTTTTCGAACCACCCCTATCGCCAACATTCTCGCAGAAGCTGGACTACCTGACCTGAGCAATAGATTTGAATGGAGCATCGGCAGACAAATCAACAGGCTAAGCAACACATTTGGCTCGTCACTGCATACAGCATTAATCAACGAACTCAACCGCAAAAGGCAACTACGAATGCAATCAAGCCTTCAACTCATCATTAATAAAGCTGCGGAACTTAACATAATAATAGCCCCCCATCGAAAATACAAACAAAAGTTCCCACCATGGCACTTTAACAAAAACTCAATTCTGCTACAACTCGCATATTACAAAAAGAACACAACTCCTAACGAAATATATACAACAACTTTCAACAGTATTCGCTCCAATCTCCCTACATGGAAATTTCTCTTCACCGATGGCTCTAAAACAGACAACGTGACAGCACTCAGCGTTATCTCTGAAGATAATAAAATTCTAAGATCGGCCATAACGCCTTCCTATACGTCCATCTTTACAGCCGAAGCAGAAGCAATTTTAATAGCAGTGGAGCTAGCAAGCGCAACCAAAAGAGCTAAGCATGTCATATGTACCGATTCGCTTTCAACACTACTTGCTGTCAGAAACATAAATAATAATGAAACCACCATAAGCAAAATTAGAGACATGGTCGCTGCAAATCATAAAAAATTAAAACTTATGTGGACACCGGGACATGCAGGAATAAAAGGGAATGAGTTGGCCGATACGGCAGCAAAAAACGCTACATCAGCCCCACTAATCTTACATAATACTTTTAACAAAAGAGACATCAACAACCTCGTCAATACCTCAAACAAACTGGCTTTAAAAAATATCTGGGACGAATACTCTCACCACTACAAGACACTAAATCCATCTCGAAAACCAACAGATATACCAATAACAATAAACAGAAAGTATGCAATCATATACACTAGATTCCGACTGGGGCATACAAAACTTACACATGAATACCTGCTCAACAAAACATCACCGCCGGTCTGTCCACACTGCAACAAAAGTACTCTCACCATAGATCATTTCACCAATCACTGCCAATCTATCCTCAACAAATGCACCTCCTTGAATATTCCTACTCCAAAACAATTGCTCGCAGAGACCAACTACGTAAATATCAACAACTTTGTAAAACTTACCTCTAAATTAAACATAAGTCTATAAATACTAGCAAACTACCCAAATTAAACCTACAATTAATATAAGCCTGTAAATATTAGCAAACTTAATTCTAATTTAAACATAAGCCTGTAAATATACATATAAAAAAAAAACCTGCCTGAAGGCCTTCGTTGCTCTGGCTTCTTTTACACATTGTAATTCTGAATTAATTCTAAGTTACAATTAAATAAATAAATAAATAATAAAATTATATATGTAAATTATTTAATTTAAGAAAGTGTCCATTTCAGTTTACATTTCGAAAAATTACATTTTTCACAACAAAATTGGTTTGAAGCTTTATAAGTTTTAATTAAGGTTGTGATAAAAAATGTGATACAATTTATTTTATTTAAATTAAAAAAGTGTTATATGTATATTTAAAAAAAAAAGTTTAATTCTTCAAAAATGCCGAAAGTGAAATCGCAATTATTAAACTCATCTGACAACAGACGCCAATTGCACCATAGAAAATCAGAAATATTTTCTGGAAGAACTAGCCGTATAGATAAGGCTTCCGAAGAGGAGCAGCTGTCTTTACGCCAAAATGCTTCACCAGTACTACAAAGACAAATTTTACAATCATTGCAGCCAATTCTTTCTGAAAATAATTCTTAAGTGCGGAGTTTCAAAACAGCTGTAGAGCATATATCTTCCAATATTGAAAACAATAATATTGTAATCCAGTCCAAGAGCATAGGGGCCGCTGATCAGATTAACTATACTGTTGCACAAAGAGTCTCAACAGAACCCAAAATATATAAGTCTTTCGACGCAATGACATATCAAGAAGACGTTATCCAGTTCCCAACAGAATTTCTGAGTTCTCTTAATCCACCGGGACTACCGCCATATGAATTACATTTAAAAATTGGTACATCAATCATACTTCTAAGAAACCTAAAGCCACCTAACTTATGCAATGGTACAAGACTGCAAATAACGCGATTTATGCCAAATATTATAGAGGCGATTATTTTAACAGGTCCAGCAGCAGGCGAAACTATTATGGTCCCAAGGATACCAATGATAGCAACTGATTACCCTTTTACTTTTAAACAAACACAGTTTCCAGTTAGAACAAGTTTTGCCATTACTATTAATGAATCACAAGGGCAAACATTTGAAACTGTTGGTATAGACCTTCGTAACGAAGTTTTTTCTCATGGTCAGCTTTATGTTGCCCTGTCACGTATTAAGTCACAAAATAAAAAAATCCGGGCAACGCCGGGTAAAAAAGCTAGTACGTCATAATATCCATCATCATATTTTACATAAAAGTGTCTGTCGCAAATATAGCTTTCCAGGAGTTTAAACATTTTGTGCGGTATACATCCTTGTAATTTGTTTAATAATCCTCTGTGCCAAACTTTATCAAATGCTTTGGCAATGTCCAAGTAGACGGCTACACAGTATTTCTTTTTGTCAAAATCATCCAGTATCTTATGCATAACTCTATGTATTTGTTGAATTGTAGAATGTTTTCTTCTAAAACAAAATAATTGGCCTGGAATAATTTGCTGTTGTGTCAGGATTGGCTCTATTCTATCATATAATATTTTCTCAAATATTTTGGATAACACAGGCAAAAAACTTATTGGTCTGTATGAGCTAGTATTTGTTGCGTCTTTATTGGGCTTAGGTATGGGATTTATTTGTGCGACTTTCCACACTGCAGGAAAATATATTTGCCTAATTGCCGCATTGTAAATATTTCTGATATAACTAATTGCTATATCTGGTAGCTCTTTAAGGGGTTTGTCTGACACAAGATCATATCCAGGCGCCTTTTTATCCTTTAGCGTCTTGATTTGTTTCTTTACTTCTGATATCGTAGTCAATCTTATTGCACAAGGAGAAGTGTTTGATAAATTCGGTAATTCAATGTTTTGATTATCCATATCATTAGTAAAAATTAACTCGAAATGTTTTGCTAATGTATCTGCTTTTTCTTTATTACTTTTTGCCCAAGTGTCATTTACAGATTTTAGTGGTGGCCTATGAATTATTGTATTGTTTAGTTTTTTCGAAGCTTTCCATAGTGAAAAATTCGAAGAACTATTTGCATCTAAGTTTGAAAGGTAATATTCAAACTTTTAAATTAGACATATTTGACGTGGACGATTCAAGTTTTCCAGTTCCTTCTCTTTTTCCCAGCTTATCTTATCTTGATCCTTCTTTATCTTCCAGTTTAGTTTGTCATGTGCCTCTTTTTTCTCCCATTGGATTCGTTTCTCCTCTATCTCGATTTTATTTTTCTGCATCTGACAGATTAAATTAGATACGGAGTTCTTAGCTGGCACATGTTGTTTTGTAGATTTTGGTTTTAAACCATCAACACTCTTTGCTCCGACTGATCATTAATTAGACTGTCCTTATTGCCTTTGGAAACTTACATATCTACCCCTAATACATTTCTACCCCTAATGAATCCGATTCAATTATAACATCAGGTTGCACAGCGTTGCCATAGTCCTTTCGTGAATATTTTTCTAAATTTCAATTTCCAAGAACGGAAATGACAAAATTACGGTAAATTGAACCTGAAGGAACGGTCCTATAAGCAGCAAATACACTTATTAGGCCCTGTACCGATTGTTCAAGAGCCTATTGGTTTTATGCAAATGTATGTAACAGGTAGAAATAATGGTCGGAGACCCCCAATATGGTCAGGAGTGATAGAGAAGTCGATATAGACATGTCCGTTTGTCCGTCTGTATGAACGAAAGGATCTCGGCAACGGTAATAGATAGAGAGTTCGTGTTTTTTGCTTTCGACTAGGACTGCTCCGGAATTTTACAAGTTTATTTTAAAATTTTGACCCTCCCCCCTTCCCCCCATAATCACCCCTTAGGGTAAAAATCCAAAAATCTTCGGTATACCAGTATAGAGATAACGTACCTCTAAGCCAAAATCCAAAAAGTTCATCAAAATCGGATAATAAATTACGATTTTATAAGCAATTGAATTTGGCGAATTCGAGCGGCGACCTCTTCTGGTACAGGGCCTCTGCCAGACTGTAATTTTCTTACTTGTTTAGATTGTATTAGACCATGTATTTCTTACTTGTTGGGATAACACCAGCCCATTTCTGTCTCATTGTGTGAAATCTAACAATACATATTTTAAATTTTTACTGCCATATACGCAGTGTTGAAATCTTGCCATATATATTTAATAGTGTCGTAGAAGGTTCGTTTAAGTCTTTTAAAACACAGTAACAGATAGTGATACTATTGGACCAATGTATTAAGAGCATAACAACTTTGTTTTGACAATTGTCAAAATATGAACAAAGGGATGGTAACAAAGTTTTTTTTTGTATAAATGGGGTGTTTTGCGTCCGTCATTTCCTACCACAAGTTAATACTTAATAAAGGCGACCTTGTACATATTGCCTCTAATTGGTGATTATATTTAATGCTCTGCGTGTGCTGCGCATTACTTCTAGTAAACGCCCTCTAATTATTTGATTTAAAGTAAAAACGGCAATCAAAAAATGTTAATGTAGTGTTTATGATGAGCTCAAATGGTTGGTAAATATTACGAAGAATATGACCGATAGTTCATCAGAGCTACATATATGTAAATTAAACAATAAGAACTTTATTTTCGATACAACCAATTGATACAATTATCGACAAGAAAAACAAATTTTCATATACTTTGAAATTGTTTTGTTTTGATTGATTTTTATATGGTATTGAGCGTAACATTGTAAATATTTTATGTTATAACATACACTCATTTGCCCTTTTTAAAAGTTTAATTCAAATCTATACTTAATTGAAATTTCCTTTAAGAAAGTTGAACACTATATCACATGATGGCGAATGCTCAATTACATAATGCAAGCAATGCCAACAAACCGAATATAAAATATGAAACTTTTGTCATAAAATTTATATCAGAAGTTTTGTGAGTGGTTAGTTTTGTCTCTTGATTTTTTTACGAACCTTGCTTAACACAATCGATTTAATAAATATTTAAACAATATGTTTCCTGCAGAATTTTTAATGATCTTCCGATCGGTGAATTTGTTTTTTTTTTAATTTTTGGGCATTTGACCTTGACTTTTTAAAATTAAAGTAAAAATTGCATTTTTCATCAAAAAAAAAGTCCGTTTACTTTCAAAATAAATAATTGCAAATGAAAGCTATCCGTATACAATTTTTCAGATAGCCCTTTTTTTGCGCGCACAACGGCGAAATCATTACCATTCAATAGGGTTATATGTACTCTTAATTCGAATTTTGTTCTTGTTAGCACCAGTAGTTGGTCAATGCGTTTGTGTTGAGTTTTGCTTACTTTTTAGCTACTACTTGTTCGTTGTCTATCTAATGTCCTTTACTCTTGAACTTCTACTTTAAAACATTTGCTAATTTAACGATAAAATACAATTAGGGTATTCATGCGACTGATTTTCAGACAGATTTTTTTTAAAAAAACGAATCAGTTGCGCGAATGCACCAAAACAGTGAATCTGATTTTGTTTTGCGATTTAAATCAGCTGTTCATAGTGGCAACACTGGCAAGAAAAATTTGTTCAAAACATTAAATTTTCTGTAAAATAGTTACAAGCTTAGCAAAAAAAAAAAAGGAAATATTTCAAAAGAAAACGCTAAAATACACGCCTTAGACTAGGAGGTCAGGTATGCGAAAAAATTCAGATATATTTGACGTGGACGGTTTGCAGGCTGACCTTGAAGAAATTGAAGAAAACCATACCGAAAGAAGACATTATACTCAATAATGAGAGCTAAAAGCCGCAATATATGTAATTTGATGCTTAAAATAATAAAAAACAAAAATTCAAAATAAATGTTTAAATAGTACATAAGATTTAGTATAATTAGTATTAATTTAAATAGTGTGGTATAATTTAGTTATGTAAATTAGTATTAAGCAATAGCTATGTAGGTATTATTAAGAGATAAGCTGTAAATTAGGTATTAGGTTAAATTTAGTATTAAGTAAGAAAGGATTATAAAATGAATAAAACAGGAGACACTTATAACTAGAGTGCCGCCATAAGAAGAACGCAATTGTAAAGTTGGGAAAGAAATAAATAAAAGTATTAATAATGGAAGATCCTATAACATCAGGTGTGACACGCCGACTCACGAGGGAAGAAATCGTGGCTAAACTGCAGACAGCACAGGTTAAATACAGCAGGACAACGACAATTTCGCCACTTCGTGCATTATTGGAAAGTACTGAAGGCGTGCACGAGGTTGAGCGTCGCGGTGGAGTAATTACGGACATAAACTGCGTAAATATGTCAAGCACTCCCGGAGAGTGAACTTGAAGTTCAGGAGGTGTTTTTAGTCGAAATCAGCGACGATGTCCAGGATCCCGACGGATTCAGTTATGCGGAGCACCATGCGGTATTGGCAAACATAGGTACGGCTGCAGCGTCGACGTCGCAGCAACGGTAACAGATATGAATAAACGCGATATAGAAGAGTTCGACGAAGTTGAAAAACTGCTGCAGCAACGATTATCCATGAGTATGGATAAATGGATGGGAGACTTCGAAAAATCAGCCACCACTTTCGAATGCGACGAAAAAACCTAATTTTTGTTGGCGCGTAAATTATTAAGAGGAAGCGCACAGGCTTGGCTGCGTTTAAACGAGGCACACACTTGGGCAGAGTTGAAAGACGATTTGGTAAGCGAGTTTGATCGGCCAGTGGGATTGAAAATTATTTTAAAAAAGCTTGATGCACGCAAGTGGCAAAAGAACAAAGAAAATCTGCTGCACTATGTAATAGATATGCAAGAAATAGCACGCAAGGCGCCAATAACAGAAAAGGAACTGGTCGAATATATTATTGACGGTATTGGAGATGACCCAATGGTGACATTAAGTTTTAAAGATGTCTCGAGTATGCAGCAGCTAAAAGGAAACCTAGAATGGTATGAAAAGGTATTGAAGATATCTGAGGACCAACAGAAGACTCCAGCGGCGGGCGGTATAAAGGAAGTACGATGCTTCAACTGTTCGAACATGGGACAGTTTGCTAAAGAATGTTCCAAACCACTACGCCCAAGGGATTCGTGTTTCAAGTGAGGGCAAGTGGGACATCGGTATAAGGAGTGCCCAATGAAGACAACTATGCAGTGCGACTATGAAGGACAATCAGAATGGAAGCCGATGGATTTTATGAAGAGGGTGCGTGTTGCTTTCAAAATAGATAGACATAATTCACAATTAGTTGATGCATTCTTTGATACCGGTAGCCCATGTAGTTTAATAAGAAAATCATGTGTACCAAGGGGAGCTGAGTTACGTGCGTACAGAGGACGACTGAAGGGAATAGGAAACAGATGTATTAATGTTTTAGGAAGTATTCAGGTTGACATTAAATTAGACAGTAAGAAAAAAGAAATGAATCTCTTAGTATAAGAAGATAACTTGTTACCCTGCAAATTGTTATTGGGCAGAAATTTTTTATTTTATTTTGATATATCATTAGGCATTAAGCCAAAAATTAATGAAGTTGTAATAAAATCTAAATCAAAAACTGCAGAAACTAATAGAAAAATCGGAAAACTGAAGTTGATTTTAATCAAAGGACACAACAGTGAAAGAGAAGAAGAAGTGCAGTTAGAAATAAGAAAAGAAGAACTGAAGTTAGAAACAGAAAGAAAAACTGAAGATTATATAAGTGAAAGAGAAAAAGAAGTGCAGATAAAAATAAGAGAAGAAGAAATGAAGTTAGAAACAGAAAGAAAAACTGTATTGACTACAGGGGATTGAACAAGTTAATTGTAAAGGATAATTACCCTTTACCTTTAATAGAAGATTGTCTTGAATATTTAGAGGGTAAGAAAGTGTTTTCAGTAATGGACCTGAAGTCAGGATTCCATCAGATCAAAATGGCAGAAGAATCAATTAAGTATACAGCGTTTGTAATACCAAGTGGTCAGTATGAATTTACGAGAATGCCTTTCGGACTGAAGAATGGTCCTGCGGTTTTTCAGCGTTTTATTACTAAAGTCTTAAGAAACCTTGTTGAGCAATGAAATAGTAGTATATATGGATGATATTTTGATAGCAACAAAAACCGTTGAAGAAAACATAGAAATCGTAGAGAAAGTATTGAAACAAATAACGAGATACGGATTAAACACAGCAAGTGTAAGTTTGGGTATAGCGAAATCGAATATTTAGGGTACAGAATAGACGCGGAGGGTATCAAACCATCAGACGGACATACAACGGCAATAAAAAATTTTCTAATGCCACGATCACAGAGGGAAATGCAAGCTTTTGTTGGTTTATGCTCATATTTTAGAAAATTTGTTAAATCATTTTCAGTAATAGCACGTCCATTATATGAACTTTTAAAGAAAAATGCAAAGTTTAAAATGACTAGCGAGTGTATCGAAGCTTTTGAAATACTGAAGAATAAGCTAATATCCAATCCGGTACTGTGCATTTATAAAAATACTAAAGAAACAGAGCTTCATTGCGATGCTAGTGCAATAGGGTTTGGAGCTATTTTGATGCAAAAACAAGAGGATGGGTATTTCCACCCAGTAGCCTATTTTTCCAAAAGAGCGTCCGATGCAGAAAGTAGGCATTGGAATTAGAAAACTACGAATATACAATAATACATAAAGCGGGAATAAGAATGGCACATGTAGATGCATTAAGCAGAAACGAGGTAAATTTCGATTTGAACGAAGTAATAGGAATAGTGGAAACTGAAGATATAGATTTTCAATTGCAAATCATGCAGTCAAGAGACCCGAATATCTTTGCATTAAAAAACAAACTAGAAACAGAAGAAATGGATAGTTATCTGATGGAAAACGGAGTAGTATTTAACAAAGATAATGATAGACAGAGATTGTATGTACCAAAAGAATTCGAGAGAGAAATTATTAGAACCACACATGAGCAATTAGGCCATCAAGGTGTTGATAAGTGCTATCACAAGTTCAAGGATAACTATTGGTTTCCAGATATGAAAAATAAAATTAATAATTTTAATAAAAACTGTTTAAGATGTATAATGAATTCAGCATCCCAGCACCCGAATGCAATAAATTTACATAGTATACCCAAAGTTGCCAAACCGTTTCATACTATTCATCTAGATCATTTAGGTCCATTGCCATCACTTCGGTCAAAAAGAAAGCACATATTAGTTATTGTAGATACATTCACCAAATTTGTGAAACTCTACTCAGTTCTAAGTACAAGCACAAAGGAAGTTGAAGCAGGTTTGACAAAATATTTTAATTATTATAGCAGGCCAAGTAGATGCATTACAGATAGAGGAACATGTTTTACATCAAAGGAGTTCAAGAGTTTTATGACTGACCGAAAAATAGATCATATAAAAGTTGCAGTACATTCCCCGCAGGCAAATGGTCAAGTAGAAAGAATCAATAGAAGTTTGAAGGGCATGTTAGCAAAATTAAGTGATTCAATTGATCATGGCGATTGGGTTCAGCAGTTAGAGAAAATCGAATTTGCAATTAACAACTCAGTAAATAGATCAATAGGTATAACACAAAGTCAGGCATTGTTTGGAGAAAATCAAAGAGGAATCATAGTTGACAAACTTTCGGAGTTTTTAGACGAGTACAGTTTCAGCCCGGGGGGAAGGGATTTGGAAGAAATAAGAGCAAAAGCGGAAGAAAAGATAGAAAAAGTGCAACAATACAATGAAAACCAGCAGAACAAAAACAAATTTAAGGTAAATGAGTTTGAGGAGGGAGACTTTGTAGTAATAAAAAACGTTGATACGACGATTGGAGTAAACAAATAGCTACTTCCTAAATTTAAGGGACTTTATTTAATTTATAAAAAGCTCCTGCATGATCGATATGTAATAAAAGACATTGAAAATGGGCAAATAACGCAGATTCCGTATAATGGTATCATAGAAGCATGCAACATTAAACAGTGGAAAGTTAAAGATTATGAAGTATTAGAAGAAAGCAACACTTAGGGTAGAGTTAAGAAATTGTGATCGAGGTCGATCATGTTGTCAAATTGGACGAACTATAGTATAATTAGTATTAATTTAAATAGTGTGGTATAATTTAGTTATGTAAATTAGTATTAAGTAATAGCTATGTAGGTATTATTAAGAGATAAGGTGTAAATTTGGTATTAGGTTAAATTTAGTATTAAGTAAGAAAGAATTATAAAATGAATAAAACAAGAGACACTTATAACCACCATAAGAAGAACGCCATTGTAAAGTTGGGAAAGAAATAAATAAAAGTATTAATAATGGAAGATGCTATAAATACGAAAAATGTTTTATTCTTGTTGAGAGTTATATTCTAGTTTGAACTCGTACTTCTTAAGCTCCAACTCCATTTCCTTCAACTTTAACTTCTGCTGCTGCTCCATTTCCAATTTTTCTTTCTTCTATTTTATTTGTAGCAGTGATTTATCCTTTCCCCATATAAGCGATATTTAAAATTTGTCATATCTTTGCATCCATTTAAGGTACAAAGATGAAATTTGGTATACATGTTAAGAGGATGAGAAGAAGTCAACCTGTTGAGTTTGGACAAAATCAGAGGGGGCGTTGCCCCACCCCCCATATAAGCGATAATCAAAATTTGTCATATCTTTGCATCCATAAGGTACAGAGGTGAAATTTGGTATACATGTTAAGAGGATGAGGAGAAGTCAACCTGTTAAGTTTGGACAAAATCGGAGGGGGCGTTGCCCCCCACCCCTATTAGCGATAATCAAAATTTGTCATATCTTTGTATCCATTTAAGGTACAGATATGAAATTTGGTATACATGTTGAGAGGATCGTGAGAAGTAAACGGGTTACGTTTGGTCAAAATTAGAGGGGCGGTACATCACCCCCCGTACAGTTTCACAAATGAGGCAAAATAAGAAAAGTAATTAGATATGCTACATTTTATCGGAAGATCCGCTGACAAAGTCGCGGGAAAAAGGTAGTTTATTTCATATAAATACTAGCTTTTTTAGCCGGCGTTGCCCGGGTTACATTTATTTTTTATAGTGAAAAAATGTTAGCAGATAAAATTTTTTTAAGGATAACAAACAATAACACTTACATTTTTAAATTAAAAAAAAAAAAATTTAATTATGATACACTTCGGAAAAAACAACATTTCGAGATAAATTTGTATGGCCGGAATGAGAAAAGTTTGATTTTGTGACTTAATACGTGACAGGGCGACATAAAGCTGACCATGAGAAAAAACTTCGTTACAAAGTGATTCATTAATAGTAATGGCAAAACATGTTCTAACTGGAAACTGTGTTCGTTTAAAAGTAAAAGGGTAATCAGTTGCTATCATTGGTATCCTTGGGACCATAATAGTTTCGCCTGCTGCTGGACCAGTTATTTGCAGTCTTGTACCATTGCATAAATTAGGTGGCTTTAGGTTTCTTAGAAGTATGATTGATGTACCAATTTTTAAATGTAATTCATATGGCGGTAGTCCCGGTGGATTAAGAGAACTCAGAAATTCTGTTGGGAACTGGATAACGTCTTCTTGATATGTCATTGCGTCGAAAGACTTATATATTTTGGCTTCTGTTGAGACTCTTTGTGCAACAGTATAGTTAATTTGGTCAGCGGCCCCTATGCTCTTCGACTGGGCGCTTATCAGCATGGATTACAATATTATTGTTTTCAATATTGGAAGATATATGCTCTACAGCTGTTTTGAAACTCCGCACTTAAGAATTATTTTCAGAAAGAATTGGCTGCAATGATTGTAAAATTTGTCTTTGTAGTACTGGTGAAGCATTTTGGCGTAAAGACAGCTGCTCCTCTTCGGAAGCCTTATCTATACGGCTAGTTCTTCCAGAAAATATTTCTGATTTTCTATGGTGCAATTGGCGTCTGTTGTCAGATGAGTTTAATAATTGCGATTTCACTTTCGGCATTTTTGAAGAATTAAACTTTTTTTTTTAAATATACATATAACACTTTTTTAATTTAAATAAAATAAATTGTATCACATTTTTTATCACAACCTTAATTAAAACTTATAAAGCTTCAAACCAATTTTGTTGTGAAAAATGTAATTTTTCGAAATGTAAACTGAAAAGGACACTTTCTTAAATTAAATAATTTACATATATAATTTTATACTAACTTCATTTATAACAAAAAAAAACCTTAAAACCACTTTAATTACCTGCAGTCATAAGAAATCAAAATTAGCGGGACATGCTAGGTTATTCATAGGAAAACAAAAACAACAAAAATAACTGTAACTGTTTTCTATGCAAGGTTTAGTCTTTACTCTTCTAAAATAAAATGCATTTGTATTATCTGTATAACGCATTAGTGCAGTGTTGCCATATCTAAGAAATATTATGGCAAATATAGTATTTTATTTTTACAGTCAGCGTAAAGAAAGAGAGGCGAAAAGGAAAGCAATTGATTACTAATAAGAACCAAAACAAAAAGCAATTGACTGAGTGCTTTTTTCCACTCAGTCAATTGCTTTTCTTTTTATGTTATTTTATTTTATTTGTATAACTCAAATTATTTAATAACTCATTAACCTTAAATAAAAGATCAAAAAACTTGAAGAAAATTAGATAAGCACTCCACTTATATTGTGCTACTCCTAATATTTTTAAAAAATTTTACACCTAAATCCTACAAAATGCCCTTCAAATTGTGGGGAGATTTTTTTAATGGGCATGGTTGAAAATATTTGAATATTTAAATGTCATTTTTAAAGAAAACCCTCTATTTGAATATGATAGATCTGGTGTTGCCACCTAAAAAAACAGGCCCGGTGGCGATGCTTTTGCCATTGAATGGCAAACCGATTTAGTCGGGTCCAAACCGGTTTGTACTCGGTTTGCCTTCGTCCAAATCGTAGCCACACGCGATGAGCGGCATAAAGTGAATTACCGTGGCGTGGTGAGGGTGTTTTTGTGCCTGCAAATTTGTTTATCTGACTAGCAGCACAGCGGCTATGTAAGCAGTCAACGTGTAAGCATTTGGTTCTTAACTTACCTTTGACCTGTGGCAATTAAATCAAGGTCTCTAGTAAGAGGAGAGTCATTAGATAGAAACTAATATGACCTGCTGACCGCCAAGGTAGAAGTTGAAATGATGTGTTTATATAAATAAGTAATTTTGTTTTGTTCATGATTTTGCCAAAATCTATTGTGAAATTACTTTATTTTAAGTTATTGTTATGTGTGTAACTACTTTATTATTCTACAAATCGTCCTTTTTCAGGTTTATTTGTACTTACAACTAGATATTTTTGTACCTGAAAACTTTAAACATGAATTTGTGTTGAAGCGGTGATACTTAAGCAACAAAACACTTCGCAGCTCTATTTAATCATTCCAATTTACTGAACTTCATTACTTTTAAGTCGCAACATTTGTGAATATACTTACCGCAAGTCATGTTTATATCGCTCGCTTGATATCCAAGATAAAACATTGAAGAGTCATTCTAGCACAATGTACATCAACGAAAATTTTTCTTCAAAAGTTTTATATTCCAAACCAAATGAAGATGATTCTGCCGATATAACAGCAATAGTGTTGAATAAACGACAAGAAAATGATATGAGATGTAGCTTATATAAAATTGGAGGTAAGGTATTTAAATTTGATATAAACAAAGTATTAACAGATTCCATGGTATTTCAGCTAAAGTACCAGCTCGTTTGGTACTCTACTTTTTATCCTGGTCAGGATTTCTTGTCTCGTTTATGATGCGAAATGACATTAATTTTGCCATTGTCGCAATGGTAGAATCGAAAGACAACTCATCACACATATACAAAGTGGACAATTTGACACTTCCGGAAGACGATAATTTAACAACAGTTGCACCAGTGGTAATCTTGCCTTTATTTTTCATATTTTTAGCAACCACTTGTAATGTGGAAGCGTCATATGTCATATCAAAACCAAAAACATTAATAATACTTTAGAATAACAGCCATTTAAAGAAATGGTTAAAAAATATATATTTTTCACAAATATTGTGAATAGTATGTTACGAAGTTTGTAACACTTCAAAACTTTTGTACTCGTGTGGAAAGCTTAAGTAGTTTTTTAATAATCTTTTTCGAATTAGCAACAATTTGCGCTACATAGCGAACAGAACATATATTTATTATCTTCGTGGATAATTGGTTTGGACATACAAAAAAGATAGTAGCAGTTCATTACTTCGCTAATGATTATAATGATAATTTTTCTTTATCCAGGACGTAAACATAAGTTCAAATGAATTTTTCCAAATGGCCATTATTCCAAAATTTTACCAGAAGTATTAACTAATTATTGATAATTACAAATCGGTTTAAAACATATGTATATAAGCATGTGTCTTGTTCAATACAAATATTGCATACATCAGAAATATTTATCTATGAAGCTGTTAACAATAATTACAATAATAGCTAACCTTGCTACATTTGACGATATCATATCTTAGTTCGGGTAATTTTATAAAAAAGTAAAATACATCGAAATGAACCCAACCTCACCCAGCATTTCTGGAATATGAGCTAGAAATTTCGTATTAATTCTTTCCAAAGTGTAGACACATATCTTCATGATCGATTTACACGTAGACATATCCACTTTTTGTTGTTGCGCTTTATTATTTATACATTTTCGAGATATTTGTTGAATTCTGGTGTATTGGCTGCTACCTCTTCTTCTCTTTAAATCGTGGTAACTTATGCTTCCTTTGACTGTCTAAGCTGAGATGTTGATTAGGTCCATTTTACAATAGTGCTAAAACGTTCAATATACTACTGGAGATTTTAAGGGTTCATATATTTATGTTCATATGTTTATGTTCGCACTGTTTGCTTATACGTACGATACCTCTTTGCTGTCTATACGTACTTCCGAGAATGTTCTGTTTCTCATTTTCCGTAAAAACGAGTACGATATTCGTATCCGTTTACACCTTTGCCTCTAGCCTGAGGTATTCGATGGTTGATGTGGTGTATGATATTCCCAAGCAGAAAGATATTCTTCCAAAAGAAAAACAGCTGCAGGGTTTTTAACTCATGAGTGTCTATTGATTGGTTCACTTGTCATCGTGTCAGGTAGATCTTTAATTTTCCTTGGATTACTTATAGTTGCTTGGGTTGTCTGTGGTACCAGCCTCTGATCGGCGGACGAGTTTTATCGTCTCAGATTACCTTGACGTTCCTGGGATTAACCATTATAACATTAATATGTTATCACTGTTGACCGTCACGAGTGAAGTGCCTACCCACGTTCTCAGTACAGTAGTAGCTGCATGGACTATGTGTCCATCCTTTTGTCACTTCACAAAGGATAGTGTAAATATGCCAAAACGTCTAGAGATATTGTTGCTGCTAGAGTTGGTGTTCTTCATCATCCTAGTTGTTCTTGCAGATGAGGTCGAAGTCTAGTCGTTGCTATTAAATGCAATGTTTATAACTTTTAAATAAAGAGTGTTCTAAAATCCTCTGCCTTCATTCTTATTGCATTATATCAATTTTTGATAATGCACTTTCCTTAATGCAGTCCGATTCTAATAATTTAGCTGAAGAGTAGCCACTACCATTAAGCGCACTTCGTTTTTAAAATTCGTTTATTTTTTTACTTCTTATTGTTTTTATTATTAAGGGTATGTTTATTGCGCATTTGTTATTTTGTCCTAGCCCTTATATTATTATCCATAGCTTAATGTTTATCTTTACTTATACCATGTACCGAAAGGTGTCAAATACATCACACAAACTAATAATTGTGCGATGTATTTGATAAGAAAAAATAAGGGACACTTTATGGAACTTGCAATTCTACGCAGTAAGAATTAAAAAAAATAATTTTTTTTCCTTCTTGGAATGTAAGCTTAACTGGTAATATTACTTTCAGCTGCAAAAGTCTACATAAGCTAGGTTGTAGGAAATTTTCATGTCGTGATCTCACGTTTGTTTGTTTCTTTCTTTGTGGCGCTCTAGAGACAAACCCGTGGATCGATTTTGATCAATACAGGTATTTAATTTCAATATAACTACACTAAACGCCATATTATAAAAAAGAATAGGTATTTCAAAATAAATTTTAGGATACTCTTATCATTTAGAATGACCCTTTAGGATATATAACGATTTATAGTTGGTTGGAAACCATTCTCATTTAATTTTTCAGGTAAGTATCTTTTATGCAGTCGGATTTTTGTGCACGTTTTAGCAATTACTTGTTTGTATTTGTTTAGAAATACAATCAGAGTCAATAAAATTTTTTGTTTTTTGAGCTATATGCAATGCACAAATTTTGTTGTCGCAATGCTGACAGTAAAGAAAGAAAAATTGGAAGAAATAACTTTTAATATCATAAAAATAAAAAAAGTAGTTAGTTTCAAAAGAATTAACACACATTTTATTCGTGTCAAAAATATTTACACTGGACTCATTTTTCCCCAGCACATTATGCCAAGAATGGTTAAGTTTTTAATGTACTCCAAAGCAAATGGAAAATGTTTTGCATTATTTATAAGACTAATTTCGACAATTTTAATGTCATATATTTTAACCTGCGACTCAATGGCTTCAATAACTTTTGTGCCAAATAATCCTTCCGATGCTAATTCTATTTTATGATGCTACTTATTGATGGATTTTCTATGGCAGTTCTAATTAATATCTATCATACTCTTTGGTTCAAGACACAATACTGTCCTGTCTTTGTTAATCGTAATTCTTGTAAACCAAATTGTATACCGTTTTGATAGAATTTTTTTACGATTTTGCTATATTCGGTGCCAAAGTACCATGGAGTTTAAATGGATAACACTTGTGTTTGACCATTCTATATATGTATTTCCGAAATTTAAATAACTCAGTTCACGATGCAATACAAACTATCGACGAAAAATATCTATGCAAAGAACAATTCATTCTGTGTAAATAATTTTTACACCAACTAAATGTGATAAGAACAAACTAATTTATTTTTTTTTATTATATAACAGCTTTTCTTTTTCAAGTCTTCTTTTTTTATTTTGCAACTAAGTATATAAAAAATGTTGCTTTGTGTAATACTTTTGTACATGGCTGTTTGGTCGAATAGGCAAAATTGTGAAGTGACAGTTAATATTTTATTATCAGTGTTCGAAATGGTCTTTTAACTGTGATACATAGGTATATGACGTTTATACGACACATTTCATGATGGGTAATTAAATGAATTTACCGAATACGAATGTGTGCGTATGTTCTCTATAGACAGCCAAACTGTCACCCTTTTTCTAATGGATCTTGTTTCTCCCGGTTCCATTAACATGTATACCAATTTTCATCAATGTACCTCAAGTGATGCAAAGATATGACACTTTAAAAAAATGTTTTTGTTGTATGTACCATGTATACATCTATATACTTACTTATTATGCCAATTATTTTCATATAATCAACCACAACAAAAGCAGATCATCTACAGTCAACTTAAACTGTCTTCTTCACAACATTGAAGGCTCGTGTCTACAATCCGGAGCCATACTCTCTCCAAACAAACGTAGACATATGCATGGTTATAGATAAAATATCTGCAATAGCCAAATTTTAACGAAAATCTTAACAATAACCCAAGTAAACAAACTGAAACAAGTAAAAAAATTACATTCGGGCGAAATCCACTGTAAGAGGCCCTGCACCAGTACATGTCACCTCTCGAAACCTATTAAGGATCTAAATTCATTAAATGTTTCCTTAGCTTATGCATCAAGCAGTGCAAAACAAACAAGTAAGAAAATACAGTCAGGCTTAACCGACTGTAAGAGGCCCTGTACCAGTTCAGGTCTCCTAACAAACACATTAAATGTTTCCCGAGCATATGACCAAACCTATGACCACTTCCTACTGCACGAATAAGTGCTTTATAAAACATTTTTTTATGTATGAAAAGAAAAGGGGGGTCGTTCAACTTCAATTGCTTATAAAATCGTTGTTTATTATCCGATTTTGATGAAAAAAAACACGAAGTCTATCTATTACCGTTTCCGAGATCCTTTCGTTCATCGACTCCTCTATCACTCCTGACTATAATGGAGGTAACTTTGTTGGGTCTCCGACCATTATTTCTACCAGTTACATACATTTGCACAAAACCAATAGGCTCTTGTACCTTCGGTACAGGGCCTAAAAAGTAGGAATTTAATAACAAAAATGGTACTGACGAAAAGTATTTTGCTTCTCCCACTTCTCAAGGGATGATGGATGCATAATAAGCATAGGTCGTTCAAATTCATTTGATGGTTTTTGGATTTTGGACTTTATCTCTGTACTGGCATACTTAATTTGTTTGTACCGAAGAAATTTTTAGCCTTGAAGGTGTCTAATAAGTTGCATGAGTGGGAATTAGAGGTTGCTTTGAAGTATATTCGAATGAAATTTTTTTTATCTTCTGTGCATAAGAAAACGTTTAAATCGTATACAAACTCAAAAAAAAAAAAAACAATAATGTATTGCGTAGTAGACGTATATATGCAAATACACTTACAGACACGTCGTCTGGTTTTTCCGTACATTTTATTGTACCACTGCTCGCTTCTCTCAAAACGAAAGAATACACGAAGTGGGTATACAATAACTGGAGTAATTCAAGTGTCTTCGGCTATGCCAAATTTTTCATTTCGTTTCGCACATTTCTTACTTCTCACATTGTGTACCTCGCTTTCACTCAATTCAATTCGATTACATTCTATTGGAAATAAGTTGTGAGTGAAGCCACGCAGATCTCTATCCTCTATCCACTTGATCATGTAGACGTATATATGCAAATACACTTACAGACACGTCGTCTAGTTTTTCCGTACATTTCATTGTACCACTGCTCGCTTCTCTCAAAACGAAAGAATACACGAAGTGGGTATACAATAACTGGAGTAATTCGAGTGTCTTCGGCTATGCCAAATTTTTCATTTCGTTTCGCACATTTCTTACTTCTCACATTGTGTACCTCGCTTTCACTCAATTCAATTCGATTACATTCTATTGCAAATAAGTTGTGAGTGAAGCCACGCAGATCTCTATCCTCTATCCACTTGATCATAATGGTGGTAACTTTGGGGGGCCTCCGACCATTATTTCTACCTGTTACATACATTTGCATAAAACCACTAGGCTCTTGTATCTTCGATACAGGGCCTAAAACAAAAGATCAACAACAAACGGAAATTATACCTTAATACTCGAGTTCCGAAACCACCATACTACTTTTAACTAAGGTGTATATATTATTTATATGGTGTATATATTATTTATATGGTGTATATATTATTTATATATATATTCAAAAATCACTTAGATTAAATCATAGTAGCTGAAGGCCTAATCAGCCAAGCTATAAATTATGTTGTTAGCTTATAAGTTTTTACTTTAAGCTAGCCCTAAATAAATAAATTAGGTAAATGGATGAAATTCGACATGTTAATGGGATAGGGAGAAGTTATCTTATTAATTTTGATCAAAATCGGAGGGGTGATACCCCGCCCTTATATAACAGATAGACAAAATTCGTCATATCTTTGTATCCATTTGATTTACAGAGATGAAATTTGGAATGCAAGTTAATGCGCGGGGGAGAAGAAAGATCCTTTGTTTAATTGAAATTTGTAGATAATCGAATTTAATTTCAATACAATATAATAAATCTGTCAGATATCTGGCTCCGTCTGAATCTGCTTTTAGAGATAAACATTTAACTAACAAAACAAAATGTAGGGTTTATGATATATCTTCTATTTTATAAAATTCATGATTCGTATGAGCTTCCCAGTAATAAAAACAAAATGTACTTAAGCCCATCACTTTTGCATTACCACACCTAACCTAGAACAATAACCAAGCTGTAGCTCGAACTTTCTTCAATTCTCAACTTTTGAAGCAATTCAAAAATACAAGTATTTCTAACAATGCAAATTATTTCAGGTGGTCACCGCCGAGGACAAGTACGATTGGTCATCAACAGTGACGTCTTTAATTGTAAGTTCGTTCTATTGGTGGTACGTGCTCTCTCAGGTTGTTGGTGGAGTTGCGACACAATACTTTGGGACCAAAGCAGTATTCGGCTTGTCGCAATTAACTACCGCTCTTTGCAGTCTTTTTATACCAACTGCAGCCGATATTCACTACTCGGTTGTTATTATTTTGCGATCAATCCAGGGATTCGCTTCGGGGCTAACATGGCCCGCTATGTATGCAATAGTCGGTTATTGGATACCGCTTGCTGAACGATCACGTTTTATGTCAAGCTTTCAAGGATTCAGTATTGGTATTGGGTTAACTTATCCACTATGTGGCTTTCTCATCAATAACTTTGGTTGGCGTTATGTGTTTTATACAACTGGAAGTTTAGGCGTTGGATGGTGCATTCTATGGTACTTTTTAGCCTTTAATACACCTCAAGAACATCCTCGTATTGGAGAGAAGGAACTCCAATATATTGAAGTCAATGTTAGCGCTGAAGTGAAGGAATCTTTGGGAATGCGCGTTCCATGGAAGGAAATATTTAAATCGATGCCAGCCTACGCTATTGGCATAACAACATTTGGACGAATTTGGATTCATTACATATTTATTGTTAGCGGACCAAATTTCATGAAAAACATTCTTGGTTTTGAATACCAAGCTAATGGATTTCTGTCAGGAATGCCTTTTATTTGCTCCTATATATCGTCCGTAGCTTTTTGCTACTTAGCTGATAAACTTATTCTTTGTAAAAAGTTAAGTCTAACGAACGTGCGTAAAATATTTACAGCTTTATCACAAATCGTGCCTGGACTTTTAATTTACTGGATTGGATATGTAGATGATATAACGTTTCTTTTGGTCCTATGGTTTATAGCCGTATCATTTATAACTGCATCTTATGCTGGAGCTATGGCTAACATTGTAGACATCGCCCCAAATCTGGCTGGTCCAGTTCTTGCATTCTGTCAGACGATACATATGTCTGCATCATTTCTTTCGCCTTTAGTAGCTGGCATTATTGTTACTCAAGAAGTGAGATATCTATATGCATACATATAATCGACTGCGTTCTAAACTCTCAATGTTGGTTGTAAATTTTACATTTTTTTTTAATTTTTTGGGGTAGGCCCCATAAAAATCTTATTAGGTTTTGAAAAAAATAAAACAATTTATTTGAGCTCCGGTTCAATGCGATTCAACATAAATCATATAGTAGCTAAATACGATTTGGTTAAACCGGTTAAATGGGAGTAAACATATGTATATGGTTTCACGTTGAACTCCCAAAATCAAGAAATTGTTATAACTGCTAGTGTGTTTACCAAGGAATGTTACGCCTACCACCAACGTGCAATTCCAGTTAATAATAACTGTACAAAGTTCTTAGTACTAAAAGTAAGAATGGGCTATGGGATTGTATGGCAGCTACCTTGTGGGAATATATCTCGCATTCACACGAACATGCGGAATGGTTAGATCGTCTTGTATTGATGGGTTATTCAAGAATATATATACTATATGCAACACTGTTTGATTCGGATTTTTCAAGTAATATTTTGCAAAAACTTGGACAAACTTCCATAAAACTCTCTTAGATTTCTAGGTTTCAGAAATAAATGTATTGATTTCATTTAGTATGAAGTGTTCCACTAAAGTTAATCTTGTATTTGTTAGTTGAATTGTAGCCTAAACTATTTTAACCATACATTTTTAGCATTGTTGAGTGTTTGGAACGCAGACAAAAGAAATGTATATCATTATAAAAAATAATTTGTATCTTTATTTTTAACAGAAATCCATCGCACAATGGCAGACAGTTTTTGGTGTCTCGTCAATTGTTACAATTTTAACGTATATTGTGTACCAATATTACGGAACTGCGGATATACAACCCTGGAATTTTATTCAATCGGGTAATAAACCAGGATCAGTGGAAGAAAGTCAAATCCTTAAGGAACCAAATAAAGAAAACATTCCAAATGAAGAGTAGCATAATTATTTAACACTATAAAAATGAATAGACTACATATAATGCCAATGTTATCTGTTTGTTTAATTTGTTACGTTTTCTTTTAATTTTAAATTACTGTTTTCTAATACAAGTAACATGAAGAACTTCTATATATTTATATTTTTGTAAGCACACTTTAAATCACATGGAAAATTATGTGGGCCTTATAAAAAGTGGTTGATGTATATGAGTACTTATAATGACATTGACAATAAATAAAAACACATCACACAGAATAGATGCACAAATCTGTAATTCGAAAATCGTCAGAATAAATCATTTCTTATGATATTTTATAATTGTTCTATTTGCAAAGTGTAATTAGGGACAAAATATGTCTTGGTAAAATTAATTATTAAATTAGCTGACTATTTTAATTTGCTTTAAAATGTGATAACTTCTTATATATTAAATGTTTTTTAAATCAAGTAGTAAATAAATGCATAGTGACGAAGCTCAGTTATCTAGTGGCACGCGTTTTGGCCTTCACACATGTACCTCTATATCGTCCTCCCATCCAACACATTTCCTGAGATTTGCGCTTTTTAAGGGGCGTGGCTCCGCTTCTTTTTTCAGTGGCATATTTTTCACAGATATATTTTATTTTTTTTATTAATATGCTTAAACCAAAAAATGTTTCTTAAAATAATATTTTTCCTGGTCATACGCATACTAAAAGCAAATCAAATTAACTTTGACATTAAATGACATTAACAATATATTGTACAAATATATTTTACTTCATATTAATAAAGATTTGAGATGTCGATAACTCATCTCAGCGGTCGTGAGTTTAAACGCCGCTCCATTTATTAAATTCTGTATTTAAATCGCTTGTTTTTTCTTTATCGGAAAAAAGGAAACATTAATAGCCAAATTAGGGTTGATTTGTTGACCAAGTTGATGTGTATGAAGTCGCGTTTATTCTTTTCCGTTTATTTTTTATTTTTTTGACTCTGTTAAAATAAATTGAAACAAAAATATATAAATAGATCAATAAACAGTTATCTTACTGTGTAAGCTGTTATCAGTTTTTGTGTACAATAACATTGCTTACTGATTATGTATTTATCCCCATGTTTCGGGATTTAGGCACAAAAGGTATTGCTGGATGGCCTTGTTTATTTTTCAAAAGTTTGTCAAATCGTAGTGGTATTTTTGAAATGTTAATAATCAAATCGGTTTCTTTTTAGTTTTAATATCCACCATTAGTCGCGATTTAGCTACGGAAGCGATCGGATGTACGCGCGTTGTGCTGTTAGAAATAATACTAAACTTAATTGTTTAAAAATATTAACAGTGCTCCTTTGGCCAATTTGGCAAACATTCAAAGGCATTGTTTTAACAATAGCCAAGCAATATCTTTATTTCTTACTATTTTTTTTTTTTTTAGAAAAGCAATTAATCGTTTCTGCTGAAAATTGCTACAAGTGAACTGCTACACCTTGGTGTATGCTATATACAATACAAAAAACAAAACAACCGTAGCGGTCATTCCACTTTGTCTCCTTTTTGACACCTGTCCGTGCGCCTAACTATTGTCTGTCCTGATGGCAAACAACAATAAAGACATTGATGCTGCTTTAAGCTTGGTATATGAAAACGATGTTATGACAAATAACACCAACAATAATAACGATTTACCGCTGCAAAGTGGCTCATCGAACAATACTGTTCAGCGTTTTCAAGTCAAAAAACGGAAAAATTATAAGCCGCTCTCACCCATAGGCGCTCGCAAACGTCCCAACAAGATTGCGAACAAACTGCCAAACATTGCAAATAACTGCGAATTCAAAAACCGATTTAAAATTTTGGCGAGCACTCTTGACAACCAATTGAACAAAAAAGATTTTTCCCTCTCTGGTTCCTTAGAATCACTTATATCTGTAGATGAGTCGCCTACTTCTAGTGCAGCAGCTGCTGCTGGTTTGGCTAATAACAATGCTGAAGCTAATCGAACCTCCGATAAAAAATCATCCCCAAAACCTCCACCAATAGTGCTATCGGATATTGTAAGCCTTCAAGCCATGATGGACATGCTGGCACTAGTAGTAGATCCTACAAATATTGAAATAAGGTCGACACAGGGGAACGTTGTACGTTTATATGCAAAGGTCGCCGATACGTACAGGGCCATTGTACGTTATTTCAATGAAATGAAAGTTGAGTTTCATAGCTATCAACTCAAAGAGGACAAACCATATCGGGTAGTAATAAAAGGCTTGCATAACTCTACTCTGAACAAAGAGATTATAAATAGCCTGAGTAAGTTGGGACATAAGGTTCTACACGTGCACAACCCCAAAAACCGCTCTACTGTACAGGCAACGAGTGGTGATAGAGCGCATGCGGAAGCCTTCTGATATAGTCCAGTGTCATCGTTGTCAACAATATGGCCACACAGCTCGATATTGTCGTAAAGAGCATATATGTGTGAAGTGCGGTCTGACCCATAAGTCAGAAAACTGCGTTAGGCCTAGAGAGGACCCTGCCACTTGTGCTCACTGCTCGGGCAACCACCCAGCTAACTATAAAGGATGTTCCCACTTTCAACAATACGTCCAGCGTCAACTTAAATCAAAAATGAACCAGCCTAGTTCTGGCACCAAAAAACTTTTAAAAGCGCAGACAAATTATCAACACCCCTTGGCACCCACTATAGTGACAAATAGACTGTCGTACGCCGATGCTGCACGAGGTCACCAGGTTTTAAGCGCCCAGCAAGGGATAAAGCAGCAGCAAGCTCAAACAGAGAACCAGCGACATCAACGTCATATTCAGCAGCAGCCTCAAAGTAGCCAACAATCGCGTTTTAATATTGAACAATGGCAACCAATTAACACCGGTATGGAAGCGAAACTAGACGGGCTTATTTCGTCTTTAACATCTCTAAATACCCTTTTTGAAAGATTTGCGGATATGCAGTCTCAAATGTTGAACATGCAGAGCCAAATCCTGGCCCAGCTCACTGCGCAATGTTCAAAATGAGCTCTCTTCGTATTCTTATCTGAAACGCCAACGGCGTATCTTATAAGTTGCATGAACTCGAGTGCTTCGTGCAAAACAATAATATTGATATTATATTGTTGAGTGAATCCCGTTTAACTGGGGAAATGGCGCCTAAACTTTATGGTTTCTGCTCCTACCCTGCAAATCATCCATCTGCAAGGACCGCTAAATGTGGTTCAGCCATAATTATAAGAAATGGCATAAAACATTTCCCCAGCAAGCCCGTATCCAGCAACAAGGTTCAACTAGCCTCCGCAACAGTCTTCTCAGCCCTCGGAGAAGTCGAAATTGGTGCTATTTACTGTCCGTTGAATTTCTCATGGTCTGACAACGATTTCGCCGTCTTAATGGGTAATATGAAACACAAATTTCTAGTGGGAGGGGACTGGAACGCCAAACATGGGCTATGGGGAGCGAGAAGAAGTAACAGAAGGGGTAACGAGCTGGTTAGCTACATTTGTTCCTCCAGAGCCAACGCTCTAGCTACTGGTGCCCCAACTAGGTACCCTTACCGCAATAACAATTTGCCTGGTTGTATTGACTTCGCATTATACCAAGGTATACCGCATGTTAAACTCAGCATTCAGGAACGTCAAGATCTAAACTCTGACCACCTGCCGCTCATCATTATGCTAGATGTAGCTGCCGTGCTAATCCCTCCAGCTGTTAGACTAATTAATAGGAACACTGACATCGCTATTTTTCAAAGGATCCTAACGAACGCCATTTATCTCAACATGGAGGTTAAATCCAGCCAGGATATTGACTCTGCTTTGGAGTAACTCTCGCGCAAGATCCAGAACGCTGCGGCTGAAGCGAGCTCAACCACATCATACGCTCCACGTCGTCCCCTTAGTGGCGCTTGCACTTTAACCTCAGAACTTCGAGCTCTGTTAAGGATAAAAAGACAATTGCGAAAGGTTTTTATGCGAACGCAACATCCGCGCGATAAAGCCGAGTGGCAAAGGGCTGCTCAAAAGCTTAAAGAAGCGTTACAGGAACAACGAGCAAGGTTCTTCGACCACGTGCTGGAAAAAATGGACTGTAGCGGTGATTCTTCTTTTTCCTTATGGAAGGCTACAAGGCGAATTAAACGACAGCCGATTCGGCACGTGCCTATACTCGACGTAAACGGTAGATGGTGCCGCTCTGACAAGGAACAAGCAATCACTTTCGCCGATCACCTAGCCGAACGTTTTAAACCATTCTCACTACCTACTCCAGATGAAAAGTTTGAAACAGAAAGCTGCTTAGAAACACCGCTACAAATGGATCTCCCCATAAAACCTTTCACTTTGTCTGAAGTCACCACAACTATACAAAGCCTCAACAGGAATAAAGCTCCAGGCCATGATGGCATATGCAATACAACGCTTAAGGCATTACCAAAACAAGCACTCCTTTTTATAGTGTTAATTTTTAACGCCATAATAAGGGTGCAACACTCTCTCCCAGTGGAAGTTCGCCGTAATTTCCATGATCCACAAGCCTGGCAAGCCGGGAAATGTCCCAGACTCATACCGGCCGATCAGTCTTCTGCCTTCTATATCGAAGGTTTGGGAAAGATTGTTTGTAGCCCGGCTGGGTGGCTTTGTGGAATCCCGTCGTATTATCCCGGATCATCAGTTTGGGTTCCGTGCTGGACATGGTACTCCCGAACAGCTACACCGAGTAGTTAACCACATTCTCAGTGCTTTTGATGCTAATGAATACTGCAATGGTGCGTTTATTGATGTTCAGCAGGCTTTCGACCGTGTGTGGCACACTGGTCTACTGGCGAAAATCAAAAAATTGTTTCCCGCTCCTTTTTACCTAATTCGTACTTAGAGGGGAGACAATTTTCCGTTAAAGTGCGAACGGAGACATCAGACACTCATCCAGTACTAGCTGGGGTACCACAGGGTAGCGTCCTAGGACCTATTCTTTATTCAGTGTTCACAGCGGACCTACCTGTCCCAGATGTTGAGTCCATGTGTATAACGCCGTCCAAAATGCTTATTGCATCATTTGCCGACGACATATGTATTTTCTACACTTCTAAGAGCGAATATGATGCAGCAGACGGACTCCAAGAATACCTGCATGTCTTAGAAGTCTGGGCAAAAAGATGGAACATAATGCTAAACAGTGAGAAGTGCACAAATGTATGCTTCACATTAAAAAGGCTAATTCCTCCGGCTATACACCTTAATGGCTCTGTGATGCGCCAGGCATTCAAGACGAAAAATTTGGGGTTGCATTTGAACAAAAGACTGACCTTCAAACATCACATAAATGCGGTCATTGGAACCTGTCGCGCTAAACTAAGAAAACTGTTTTGGCTTCTCAATTGGAGAAGTAAACTTCCGCTGCGCAATAAATGAACCATCTACCAGCAAATCGTTGATCCAACGTGGAGATACGGTATCCAAATTTGGGGTATTGCTGCAAAATCGAATCGCAAACGAATACAGACAATACAGAATAAAACTCTGCGCACAATTACCGGCTGTGAGTGGTATGTCCAAAACTCAACGTTAAACAGAGATTTAAATTTGGCTACCGTCGAGGAACAAATTTCGTTTTTCTCGAGCAGATATAACGATCGCCTGATGACCCATGAAAATCGGCTGGCTAGACCCTTGGCAAGCGAAATTCCAATACGGAGGCTAAAACCTGCCTTATCGTCTGTTATTGTTTTTTTTACTTTTTAAATATGAATATATAAATAAGAATAAATTTTAATACTTCTTGTACTAAACTTGGCGATTATAAAATATATAGTTACTAGGTGTCTTATAGGGCAACTTGTGCTCTGATTGTCGTCTTAATAAAAAAAAAAAAAAAAAAAAAATATCCACCATTGCAGAGAATGTCAGTTCACAAAAGTGTGAAGTGGCGAATGGTACTTATAATTTTAGAGCTTCCCTTGCCAGCTCTGGATATTCTTGTTTTTTTTTTTCGTCCAAAATACGTCGACACTGCGATTGAAATTCCATTTTAAGCGTGCCGCCAGAAGCTAAATCTATAATATTTTCATTATATTTGTGGTGAGATCATCCAGTTCTATTGGCCTATCCAAGAAAGGATCTACGCCCATTGTCAGCTTCAGAATGCATGTCTGGAAAGTATGTTAAAAGGTTGTCTTGTAAATTATGCAAGGAATGTGAGCCCTTACTAAAAGCGTTTGGTCTGTTGTATTATCTTCAACAATCTTTTGAACACATGTAAAAGACTTAAATATATTGTTTTGCGAAGAGGTTGACCATAAATGAAGTTTTGCATGAAATGCTTTGACTTTATCTTTAGCTGTTAAAATATGTTCTCCTCTATCGTGGAGGTTCTTGTTTAAGTTATTAATGTGGCTAATAAGATCTGCCAAAAATGTTAATTTCAAGAGCCAAACAAATGTCAATAAAATGATTAGCATAATCCGATTTTGAATCTTGTAAGATCATTTGCAATTCAACTCTCAGTTCTAAAACTCTTAATTCCTTTCATTTGGATAACCACCCAACCTCTGTGTGATAAAGGAGATTTTGATGAAGCGAACTCATATCTTCGCAAATGATTCTGAATAGCCGGATTTAAAGGATTTACCTTTGACAGAATTCACAATTTTTATTGCATCCTTAAGCATGTCGTTTAAATCAGAAGGTACTGCTTTACTACAAATAGAGCACAATCGGAAACATCTGTAGATTCGTCAAACTGTAAAGCAAAAACACATATCCTGTGTTTCATGTTTCAGCATCAGTCAGTGTGTAACCAGTGCGCCTATGTCTACAAGCCGATGGTGTTGGCAAGCAATGCTATTTTTTGATGACCTGTATCGCAGTGCAGACTCCAAAAAAATACTATTGGTTTAACATGTGGAAAGCCATATCGGCATCCTTTGCGGCAACAACACCTGCTGTCCTACTGATAGGGGAACTGGTGGCCTCAAAGAACTTGTCACATCGTTTGGTTAAGCATGTGCCGAAGATTTACGTATCACGAGAAATTTCTTAAAAATTACCAGTAAACTCTGCGGTCGGTCAAATCCATCTCTCCGTTCATAGGCGTCTGAATAAAAAACTTTTTTAGCATTGTGCCAGAATATCAAGACGAAACTAAAAGCATTGCAGTATCTTCTTCTGAAGTAATACCAGCTCAGCCGAGATTATGCAGTAGAGGTAAAGAGCGTGCAGCAATCCGTCGCATTAGAGTGAGTGTACCTCAAGACAGAGTCCTTAAACCAGTTTTTTATACTGGCTTCGTATGCTGACGATAGCGCAACTATCTTTAATTCTAACGGTAACAATAAACCTGTCATTGACAAACAAATATTTTTTCTGAAAATTTAACGCTGGAATATACGTAAAAGCCACTTTGGGGCAAATCCTTCAGTGTAACTTAGGAAGGCAAACAGTCATGAATCAAATAAATTTACACAAAAGTCAATAACAATCGATTGGAGGCACTTAGTAACCTGCTAGTGGCGGCTGTGGCCATTAAGACCTACAATATATGATTTTATAGATACAAAAAATATAAAACAAAAATTTTAAATACTGTTTACATACTTGTATACTGTCTATGCTATATGCCTTAATGTAATTATTTAATATACAAACTTAGTGAAAGATCTGTAGGAGAATTAATTTCACCTAAAGCAGTCTATTGTAAGTGTGTTTATTGCATAGCTGTTGTACAAACTCAGCGACAGGTGTGTTGTTACTCGTTTCAAACTCCGAGTTAAACTGAGCCACATGATGGGCAAAAGTCGTGATCACACACTAGGATTCACACACACAAAGTGGCAGCCTTGAGAGTGCAATGATTTTTCTCAATAACACCGTTCGATTGAGGATGATATGTGTGTAAATGTGATATTCCAAGAGTTTTCGATAACTTTGGAAATATATTATATGCTACTCAAAATGTCGAGATTCATCATCAGAAATGCTTATTTGGGTACTTCTTCTGTATGTTCAAAGCGTACGGTCTGCGTCAATAATTGGTACTGTGGATGGCCATTGACCAATGATCAATTGCAACAGACCACCGAAGACTTATCCACACTATTTCACTTATCCAAACTATTAATAAGTAATGGTAATGGGAAATGATAATGGGCAATGGGAAATGGTAATGGATATGTTGTAATGGTAATTGGTAATGTCTAATGGGAAATGGTAAGGAGTAATGGTTATGGGTAATGGTAATGGGTAATCGTAATAGGTATTGTGTAATGGGTGATGGTAATGCATAATAGGTAATGGGCAATGATTATGGTAATTGGTAATGGTGAGGTCGATAGCAACGCAAGCCGGGTTCGCTAGTATATATATATATATATAATGAATGTAAAAACGATGAACAAAAATCTAGTTTTCTTTGCATCTATTTAAGGTGCGGGAAAAATATTTGGTACACATGTTAGGTAATGGTAACGGTAATGCGAAATGGTATTCGGTAATGTGTATAGGTAATGGATAATGGTAAGGTCCATTGGTAATAGTAATGGTAAAGTCAATGGTAATAGTTTTACTGGCCGCGAGCGAAGCGGGTTGGGTTCCGCTACATATTGTCACTTGGTATAATAAAAGAGAAATACGAAGGGTTGCGTAGCAGAGCACGCGATGTCAACTAAAAATCGTTGCATGCCATAATAAATCAAATATTTTAAAATTAGACTTGAAAAATTTTATTATCGGCGATACCACAACTTTGCAAAGGGGAGACAAAGAAGGAGCTTAGCTATATATATATATATTGATCTTTTCTATATATCTATATATATAAAAATGAATCTTGTATATATCTATGTATGTATGTTCCTTATAGGAAGCAAAACCATCCAACCGATTGAGCTGAAATTCACAGACAATCTTCAGTTCATTCAGGAGAGTGTTCGAGTAAAGTTTGGTCAAAATCGGAGGGGGCTGTGCCCCACCCCCCATACAAGCGATAAACCAAATTCATCATATCTTTGCATCCATCTGAGTTACGGGGACGAAATTTATTATACATGTTAATGGGATCGGGAAAAGTAATCGTGTTACGTTTGGTCAATATCGGAGGGGGCTATGCCCCACCCTCCCATACAAGCGATAAACCAAATTCATCATATCTTTGCATCCATCTGAGTTACGGGGACAACATTTATTATACATGTTAATGGGATAGGGAAAAGTAATCGTGTTATGTTTGGTCAAAATCGGAGGGGGCTATCCCCCACCCCCCCATACAAGCGATAAACAAAATTCATCATATCTTTGCATCCTTTTAAAGTATGGGGACGAAATTTATTACACATGTTAATGGGATCGGGAAAAGTAATCGTGTTAAGTTTGGTCAAAATCGGAGGGGGCTATGCCCCACCCCCCATACAAGCGATAAACAAAATTCATCATATCTTTGCATCCATCTGAGGTACGGGAACGAAATTTATTACACATGTTAATGGGATCGGGAAAAGTAATCGTGTTACGTTTGTTCAATATCGGAGGGGGCTATGTCCCACCCCCCATACAAGCGATAAACAAAATTCATCATATCTTTGCAAGCATTTGAGGTACGGGGACGAAATTTATTACACATATTAATGGGATCGGGGAAAGTAATCGTGTTACGTTTGGTCAATATTGGAGGGGGCTATGCCCCACCCCCCATACAAGCGATAAACAAAATTTATCATATCTTTGCATCCATCTGAGGTACGGGAACGAAATTTATTACACATGTTAATGGGATCGGGAAAAGTAATCGTGTTACGTTTGGTCAATATCGGAGGGGGCTATGCCCCACCCCCCCCCATACAAGCGATAAACAAAATTCATCATATCTTTGCATCCATCTGAGGTTTTTTTTTTTTTTTGTTTTTTTATATTTGTTAAAGTTTTTTTTTTTGGTTTAATTAATATTAATTTTACTGTTATTTTCTTACAGAATAACTTAAATTAATTCGTTTAGAAAGTAAATAACACAAACAAAAGTATATTGTTGGAATAAGTAATAATTAATTAACTATAAATATCTATGGGGGAGATCGACAGGGTGCGATCTTCTCAGCCTTCTCGCTACTCTAACACCTCCAAGTCTGCGTTGTTGGAGCAGGCGCCTCGCAAGTTCGTTTGGATGGTTTTCAAGCCGAACCAAATAATCTTTTGATTGGCGCATTATAACATCGCCAATTTTGTCGACATTCAAGTCCCTTTCTAAGTCGGAAGTGCGCATGTACCAAGGGGCACCAGAAATCATGCGCACCGCCTTGGCCTGTAGTATCCGAACTTTATCTAGGTTTGATTTTGCTGCAATTCCATAAACTTGTAAGCCATACCGCCATGCTGGGGCAATAATTATTTTATAAATGGCGACTTTATTCCTTAGCGAGAGTTTGTTTCTGCTATTGAGTAGCCAGTGAAACTTCCTCAATCTTCCAGTTATTGCTTTAGTAACACTTGTGATGTGGTTTCTGAAAGTCAACCGCCTGTCCAGGAATACACCAAGGTACTTGTTGGCACATCAGCTGGTTATTAATAAAGACTCCCGGACAAGAGTCTGGACGTAAAGCATAAGTAACATTGGCACACTTATTAGAGTTAATGCCAATGTTCCATCGCTTAGCCCATCGCTCGAAGCTGCGCAAGTATTGCTGCAGGATGTCAGAAGCTTCATATACACAGCTGTCTCTGACCAGGATAGCTGTGTCATCTGCAAAAGTTGCGATCAGCAGATCTTGGGCATTTACAATAGGAATTCCGTTGCCAGTGGGCATATCGTGCGTGAACAGTGTATATAACAACGGGCCCAGCACACTGCCCTGTGGAACTCCCGCACGTATGGCCTTGACACTGGACTCCGCGCCATCTAATACCACAGAAAAAGCCTTGTCATGCAAATAACTGTGCATTAATAACCACAGCTGAGGCGGCAGCAGACTTTTAAGCTTACTTAGCAGCCCATCATGCCAAACTCGATCAAACGCCTGCTTAATATCAATATAAGCGGAAACCACGTACTCCTTTGCCTCGAATCCTTCAAGGATGAAATTTACAACCCTATTAAGCTGTTCAGGTGTTCCGTGGGACTTACGAAATCCAAATTGATAGGAGGGAATCCTCTTCCTGACTTCACTCACGTCAAGGATTCGTGTCAATAGACAGCGCTCAAATAATTTTGAAACCGTAGGCAGCAGACTTATAGGCCTGTACGAGTCCAAATTAGAGGGACTTTTGCCAGGCTTATGAATCATGCATATCTTTGCTTTTTTCCATTGCTTAGGAATATGTCCCAGTCTCAGCACAGCATTGAAGATGAGCACCAAAAAGAGAACGGCTTTCAATGGCAATACTTTTAAGGTAAAATTATCCAGCCCATCATCTCCAGGAGCTTTTTTGGGTTTCAGGGCTTTAATATGAGCCGAGACTTCTTCCACTGTTATGGGAGCGACTGGAAGGCAAAGTTGGCCGGGTAAATCAAGTACTGACTGGACCTCACGTGCTACTCTGCGGTAAACTCTATCCACATTAGGGTCCCGCGTGAGACAGTACTGCCTTCTAAGCCTTCTTTTGATCAGCAATAGTGCCTCTAACGCCACTGGAAGTCTGGATATTGACCTTACACACAGTGATGCATTATTGTGGGTAGTAAGAAGCGCAGCAGAGTGAACTTTGTTAAGAAATAACGCATGCGCATCATCAATGTCATCAGGAGTGAGTATATCCAGATTCAGGTCTAATGTTTTTTCCAGATCTCGACGAAACTCATTTATGTCAGATCCAGGCGGAAGCAAACGGCTTTTCGGTATTTTGATCTTCGGAGCGGTGTTAAAGACAGCTACAAGGGGAAGATGGTCGGATGAGAGCTGGTACTCAGTACTTATGGACACGTCATTAAGATGAAGCCCATTGGAAATAAAAAAGTCAATTGCACTTGGTGTACGGCTTTGATCAAAAGGGAAATGAGTTGCATGACCTGTCGCTAGTATCTGAGCCGATGAATTTTGCACAGCATCCAGTAGGTTGATACCCCTTGAGTCCGCTCTAAAATTACCCCAGCATCTGTTCTTGGCATTGAAATCTCCTCCTATAAGGAACATATTTTCCAGACCATGGAATAATTGATCAAATTCTGTAGTTGCCCATGTGAGATTCGGAGGCAAATATAGCGACGAAACTTTTAACTCACCCTTACTGGTGGCAACTTGAATGGTGGCCATTTGGAGTTTAGCAGTACTTACAGGTTCATGTTGAAAATACGAAATCTCCTGTTTAATAAGCACAGCCGCACCACCTCTTGACCTGTTACTGGGGTGGTCTGCTTTGTGGAGGTTGTACCCTGGTATAAAGATGTTTGCTCCCGTGTGAAGCCATGTTTCCGTGATGAGCATCACATCTAAATTTTGTTCAGTGAGAAATTGCTTTAACTCCTCAATGTGAGCAGCAATCCCACGTGCATTCCACAATCCGAGGCTAAGTCTTTGGTGTGTCACTTTTTGGCATTAAGTAGACTGAGGCACATTTCTTTAAGGAACTTATTTGTCTCCTGAAGCTCCTTGAACATGGATTGCAGTGTGTCAACCTTCGCCGTAAGAGCCTCTATGGCTGCCTCAAGTCTACAGTTCTTGTAACTAGGTGAGTTTTTAGGCGTAGTTGGTGGAGCTTCCTTATTAGGCAGTGGATGGTTCACAATTTGCAGTCCAGTGCGCAAAGAGTCAGCATATGAGAAGTCTCCACGCACTATGCTTGATGGAACGAAATGTTTCTGGCTACGCTGTTTAACAGTGCCTCGCATGTTTATTGCAGTGTTAATCTTGGGCTTACGTTCGTCCAATTTGGATTTGTAGACACGACAGTCCTTGGACCAAGCCGCATGGTTTCCTCCACAATTAATGCATGTGAGTCGCTCCTCCAACGTTATCATACATTGGGCAGTTGGGTGTTCCCGAGCACACTTGCCACACGAAAATGGTCGCAAGCAATAATTTTTGGTGTGGCCGAACCCTTGGCATCTATGACAAAGGATAGCGTCCACTTTCTTCCTTGGTATTTCTACAAAGACCTGCTGGCTCCCAATTTTGTTGATGGTAAGTGCCTTTTTGTTGTTGGCACTACGAACTAAATCAATGAAGAAAAAGTTGTTTGGGATCAACTTCTCCACCGCTACTCCATCTTCATCAAGCAGTACCTTTCTGGGACGGGGGTTGTGAACACGCAAGACTTGGTGACCATGTTGTCTAAAGGCTTCTTGGATACGCTCTACTGGAGTGTTGCTTGCCAAGTTTCGTATCAGCACTCTGTACGCTTTGTCTTCCCTTAGCTGGTAAGTATAGTGTTGTGCATTTCTTTCTTTTAGAAATTTCACAAGGCAACGATACGAGTCTGAGGTTTCGACATGGACTCTCACTGTCCCATTTCTGCCAACCTTAAGCGAGAAGTTAGTAGGACCAATCAGAGCACCAAGTTCGGCTTCCATTTGAATCACATCCGACACATCCTCAATATTTATTGGCGGAGGTTTTTTTGATCGAGGTGCCCTGGCATTGCCCACAGCGTTATGATCCACTTCCATGTCGTCGGCCAATTGTTCAGCGTTAGCTATATCAGCTTCTGTTGGGTCATCAATAACCGTATTTGCTAGTACTGCAAAACGATTGTTAAAATTATCCGGATTCTCCGCCTTTGTAGGCACCACTTTTCCTTTTTTGCTACAAAGCTTAGGCGACCGAGGGGACAGTTTGCGTTTTGGAGTGGGAGTCTGCCATCTGATCAGCGGCAGTTGCTCATTTCCCGAAACTGAAAGTGGAGCACTTACAGCAGTACACGGCTGGTTTAAGATGCTCGATGTGGAGCACACACCTCCACTTAAGGAAGTTGTGACAGCATATGTCATCGCATAGGTCGCAATTGATGACGTCATAGTACTGGTAGTACTGCAATTACTGTCAGCCCAGTTGCTGCTGACCGGAGCCTTAACTGCAGGAGGAATAGTTATCATTGCGTGCGTCTCAGCGGGAGGTGCACTAACAATTCTATTCATGCGCTCCGATCTAGAACGCGTGATGATCGGTTCAAAGGGGGTAGCAGATTTTTTATTTTCCATAACAATTAGCTATAATTTTGTTTGTTTGTTTGTTTAAATGGCCGTCAACCGTCCACCGGTCATGGCCGCGTCCAGGAAAGCGCGCCAGCCTCCATAATCCTGTGCGCGCTGGCGCCAGTCGTTCTGAATTCCAAGTACGGAGAGATCTCTCCATACCTGGTCATTCCATCGAGTGCCCGGTCGTCCTCTATGTCGGCGTCCACCAATCAAGTTTGGGCCCCCCATGTAAACCATGCGTGCTGGAGCTCCTTCGTCCATTCGAATGAGGTGCCCAGCCCAGTGCAGCCGCTGGAATTTTATGCGCTGGACTATGTCAACCTCATTGAATAGCTCGTACAGCTCGCGGTTCATGCGGGACCTAAACTCGTCGCCGACTCTAATAGGACCAAAGATCCTGCGAAGAATCTTCCTCTCGAAGACTTCCAACGCTGTCTCATCCGACTCAATCACGGTCCATGCCTCTGCGCCATACAGTAGGACCGGGAGTATCAGCGTCTTATATATCTTTATTTTCGTCCGTCGAGAGAGGGCTTTACTTCTCATTTGCTTGCTCAGCCCAAAAAAACATCTGTTTGCAAGCGTGATTCTTCGCCTGATCTCCAGGCTGACGTTGTTGTTGCTGGTGATCTCTGTTCCGAGATAGACGAAGTTTTCTACAACACTGAAGTTGAAATTCTCCATCGTCACTGACCGTCCAAGACGCATTGACGGAGTGCGAGAAGACACCAAGTACTTCGTCTTGTCCTCGTTCACCGCTAGACCCATGAGCCGAGACTGTTTTTCAATCTCCGAGAACGCCTTGCTGACTCGCCTTTCCTGCGTACCGATGATATCGATGTCATCGGCGTAAGCGAGCAGCATCACTTCCTTTTGGAAGATCGAGCCGGACATACTCTGTATGTACGGGCATTGGCGTAGGATGTATTCCATCAGGAGATTGAAAAAAATCGCACGATAGAGCATCGCCCTGCCTGAAACCTCTCTTGGTATCAAAGGGGTCGGAGAGGTTTTTCCCCACCCTGACAACGCTTTGTGTAGCTATAATTTTACTTAAGTAAAACTAAGCAATTGCTTAATATTAGACAATAAAGAAAAAAAAAAACAAAAAAAAAAAGTTAGCTCAAATTTGCTAAATGTAAATGCACAGTGTGCCGTTACACGCACGGTTTAGTTTTTGTTTTATTATTTTTGTTTTTTTTGTTTTTTTTGTTTTTGTTGTTTTATTATTTGTAGGACTGCGCAAAGCATTCCAAGTTCACGTTTTGCCTCTCGCTTACACCGCATGCGCAGCGAGAGGCTAACTGTCTTGCCTGTTGGGCAAGCGAGAGGTCGAGGGATAAGACTTGCTTATATTTTGTTGATGCGTTGGCACCGTTAGACGGTGTCAAAACTTAAGCGCGCCGCGAAACAAAACAAATTTATTTCGAGTTTTAATTATTTTCTAAGCACAGAAGAGACACAACCGTAAGCTTCGAATGCAGAACGAAAAGTCTTGCCATCTGAGGTACGGGGACGAAATGTATTACACATGTTAAAGGGATCGGGAAAAGTAATCGTGTTAGGTTTGGTCAAAATCGGAGAGGGCTATGCATCACCCCCCCCCCCCCCCCCCCCCCCCATACAAGCGATAAGCAAAATTCAAGAAAAGAGAATAAAGTTTCATAGTTTAAAAGATAAAAAAAGTTATTCGATTTATAGGTTTTAAATATTGCTGAGAGAAGTAGAGAAGTGCTTGGAGTCGAGTAGGAGGAGAATATATTGCGTGATGTATGTATATATAAACATTTCTTAAAAAACCGGCTTCAAACCATAAAGTCTGTAACTTTAAAAAAAAATTTTATTGAATTGAAAAAATTGAATTGAAATGACTTCAAAACAAAAATGCTCTGAAAACAGTTACTAAAAAGCGAAAATAACTAAATTACAGATTTAATTTAAAATACAAAATAATTGTTGTAGGCAAGCTACTAATCTGTTTGAAGTCAGTGCCAAGCCAAATCAAATTTTGACAAGCAAAATTTAAAATAAACTTTTAAAATTCCGGAGCAGTCCTAGTCGAATGCAAAAAACACGAAGTGTCTATCTATTACCGTTTCCGAGATGCTTTTCACAGACGGACATGGCTATATCGACTCCTCTATCACTCCTGACCATTATGGGGGTAACTTTGGGGGGGCCCCGACCATTATTTCTACCTGTTAAATACATTTGCACAAAACCAATAGGCTCTTGTACCTTCGGTACAGGGCCTAATGATGCGAATTCGTATAGTTTTCCATATTTGCTTGTGCCTACTAATTCATTGTTCATTACTTATCCAAATTATCCGAATTTGTATTTTGAATTAAATCTGTAATTAAGATATTTTTCGCTTTTTAGGAACTGTTTTAGTGTCTTTTTGTTTTGAAGTCGGTTTAAGTTTTTTTAAGTGCTTAGAGATGCGGCCCTCGAATTTATACATAATTATTTAAATATGTATATGTGTTATGAATTAATTTCTAAATATTGCGTTTTTTTGCTTAAATTTTTCTCATAATTCGTATCTACGATTCTATTCTTTTTATCGAATATCAAATTGTTTTATTTAAATCTTTTTTACAGTTTTTATTAAAACAAATTGCTTTTATCAATACTTTTTTAACTGAAAATTTTCTGCTTTTGGTTATAAAAATTCTACATATCATGTTTCAAGCCCCTATCGTAAAATTCGTAGGAGCGCATAGAAAAACTCAAGCTGATTACGATATTCTGTAAAGAGTGTTCAATGACTCCTTTAAGGCGATGCAATAATTGTGACTAAATTATAATACTAGAATAATAAAATAAATAAAATAAATAATAAATAACCAGGGAATTCAATTTATTATAATTTCTTGGTTCAAAAAGGAATAATATCTTATATGGCTTGGATGTTTGGTATGGTTGGGGCTTATATAAATATTTAGTACGAGTATTGTATTACTGAATCAATAAGTTTACTGAGTGGCATGTCATTTATTTTTTTTATAACGATGCTGGTAACATAAAAAACTTAATTTCTATTGAATCAAAGTAAAGCTTCAATTCTTATATTATGAACAGCTGCATTTTTCAACTGACATATTTGGTATTATACTCATTACAAGGTGGTTACTATCATCAAAATACAACAAATTTAAGGGGCTCATTTTCGTCGGGGAACAGCAAGGGGTCGCAGAAGCTGTTAATGACGTCAAGTGTGTGTGTGGGTATTGCTCTAAATATCCAATATTGCACTCGCCATTGCAAAAGTATGCGTCAAAAGACGTCGGCGCAACCACAAATTGCCATCCAAAATTTGTAAAATTCACTTTTAAAGGATATCGACAGCATCGATTTTCGTTATCGCTCTCTTGACAATCAAGTGATGTACTGCGTTTATACCGATGCTTTGTTCGTGATCCAATTTCGATGTGCAGAGTCTTAATTCGTAAGTATATGCAAATAGAAAGGAAAGTGAACATTAAATGATAATTTTGTTAAAATGATTCTTATATCTAAAGCAAGACGAAAATAAAAGAAACCCTGTGAAATGAATTAAATTTTATGTTGATATCCGGTTGATGTAAAACTAAATCAAATAAAAAACCTCTCGACGTGGTAAAATGAATAGACGAATTTCTACTTACGCATAACTCAAACAACATATATCAATGATATATATATTACATTACATCATTAAAAGAAATGCAATAAATTTGATTGTTACGCAAGCTCTGTGAGATACATCCTACGGAGGGGGTGATGTGCCCTGCCACCATATAATCGATTAACCAAATTCTTTAAATCTTTGCAGCTAAATATGGTACATGAATAAAATTACATCTTAATGGGATCGAGAACAGTAATCCTGTTACTGTTTGGTTCAAAAAAAAAGAGGGCGATGCCCTCCCCCAAATACAAGCGATAACCAAAATTCAACATTGCTCTGCATCTATTTGAGGTACAGAAATGAAACTTAATAAATATGATAATGGCAATGAAAAAAGTAAACCCTTTCAGTTTATTCAAAATCGGAGGGGGCGATGCCTCACCAACATACAACCAGTAAATGTATATGGTCTTAAAATTTTATTTTTGTATAGAAAAATTTTATTTATTTGTAGCTTTATGATTTTTAAAATATAATTGGAAACTAAACGTGAGATGTCTGTATACCTAAAATTTCTTAGTTGTGTATATAAAATAAAGAAAACTGCTTGCAAATTAAAATATTATTTTTTTAAATTTCTTGCACGATTTTATACCACATATTCTCCCGTATAATAATGGAAACTGAAGCCTCTTGAACTAAAATGCCATGTGAAGATATAAATCCAACCCGCCCGCGAAACGCAAACTGGATATGATGGATACTCTTTGTAAAAGCGCAGAAAGCCCGAAGATGGAGGCCACACAACAGAGATTTAAGTGCGAAATTTTTATTTGGACATTGACAACAGGTGATTTGCTCCCTACTCACCTCTCCTATTAAAAATGTTTGGTACTCACATTAATGTCGTGAACTGCAATTCTGATAAATCTATCAAATTCATCTGCGCATTTTTGGGTTTAGCTGTCATGAGTGTCATCCAACTGTTCATCATCTTGCTTTACGTTCGGAAAATGGCCCACGAGTTCACTTCACCGGGGTAAACGCACATAACTTTAACTGCCTTCTTTCAACTATCTATGAGCGACAGTTTTTCGAAAACAGCGCTCTATCACGAAGTTCCTACATATTATACTTGGAATGCAAGTTCAAAGATATTCACAAGGCGAAAACAAGGCTCTGAACATGTTGGTATATATGCATTGGGACGCGTATAAACAGTTCATCCCTGCAACGCTGAATGCTACTATTTGCGCTTGCATGGAACGTGTAATTAACGGAATAGGTGGCATTTTTTCTATAGATGCACCTGGAGGTCTATCTATCTATCTATGATCTATATATCTTTCTATCTATCTATCTATCTATCTATCAATCTATGTTTTTCATTTATATAACTGCGTTATCTGCGATATTTTGTAAGGTTCAGACACGCGCACAATCCATGCCTACCATAACGAAAGGTCATACTTAATATTCATAATTGTGCTAAAGTTTTAAAAAAAAATCTGTGATCAAATGCACACAGAGAGCTAAATAAAAAGAAATCAAATCATTTGGAACGTTTGTCTGAAGTTCAAGTTGAAGAATGAACCCAAATGTGTTGGCGCAATAATTTTTTACACTAAGTGTGAAGAGTTCTGAAAACACATATAGTAGTCGTTCATATGGATAGTAGGATACTTACTAGAGGGTTGTGAGTCATATTATCAACTGTTACAATCAATGCTTTCATCCAGGGTTCTATACCCCTTACTATAATTTCTTGAGATTCGTTTGAGTTTCCGCTCCAATAATTTATGAGAGGCAGTACATTAATTTTAACCCATTGACCAACACCAGCCGGGATTCGATGACGTGATTCTAAAACTTTTAGTTTGTGCGTGATGTTTGTCGAATTCGACCGGCGAACGGCTCTATAAATCGACACTACAACATGACGGCGGCTGTTTGCTTTGGCGACATCTTCAAGTAACTGTGGTTTGTATTCTTTGATCCATTCCAACCCACGAATATAGAGATGCATTGTTGCTCGAGATATATCAGAGCTAACGCCAAATTTAAAGCGAAGTAGTTCCGTTTTATGATGATGGCGAATATGAGACACTAAAAAACAGAATAAAAACGGTTTATTACTTTATATCAATATATCGAAACTTTTCCGAGAAAGAATCGTATGTCAAAAAAATCTATTTTACAGGAGTTTTTTTTAAATTATTCAGGTTGGAAGTGGAAAATCATGTCCACATTTTTTCACGTTTTATTGTTTTACCTGCAGTAACGAATGTTAACTTAATTTTTGTGAAAAATTAAAATTAAAAAAATTATTTATTGTACGAAATAAGTTGACAAAAGTAATGTTTTCATTTTATTAATATAGTACGTATTTAATTATTACAAAATATCTTCACCTAAATTATATAGATAAATTACACTAAGTTTCATCTTCTTCATCCGTTTCCTCCAAACAATCGTATACTACATTAAAATGTCGAAGGTTTATGTATAAAAATGAATTGCCGTTCATTGTCTCCCTAAAACTCAAAAACGGCCAGACCGATTTGAATAATTTTTTTTTATTTGTTCGTATTATTTGGAAATAAATGGTTTAGAAATAAAAATCGAAGAACATATACATTTTATATGAAATTTTTTTAAAAATAAATTATGAATTCAAAAATTCAAATAATTTTATCAGGAATCGAATAAAAAATATACGAATAGTCGTATTGGAATGTCTGCGTTCGAGAGTTACTGACATTGAAGCGTATTGGCTTAGAATGCAACGAGTTCGTGCACATCAAACACAAAAACAGCCAACCAATTCCGACGAAGCAGTGATCCTGTGAACCTGGAACGAGCATCTTTTGGAAATCGATTATGGTGCTGACAAATCAGTAGCAATTGGATAGATTTGTCAATCGTGTGTCCGTATTGTAATGCATTGAAGTACAGCGGTGAATCTACTGGAAAATGTTGTGCAGCTGTCACAACTTTAGATTGCTATTAATAGATAGCATTCTTGGTGGAACTATAAGACGCTTTACAGGGACTTAAATGGAATCAGAAGCAAATCACTTCAAATCGTCGAAGTGGGCGGTGCTTCACCACCGTATAAGCGATAAAGAAAAGACTACGTAATGGTAATGAGTAAAAGTATGGTCCATTGGACAAGTGTAGTTTGGTTTTACTGGCAGCGGGCAAAGCAGGGTTCAGGGTGATGTGGTCTAATAAAAGAGAAATACAAAGGGTTGCGTAGCAGAGCTCGTCAACCATAAAACAAGTAAGGAAATACAGTCGGGCGTAACCGACTGTAAGAGGCCCTGTACCAGTTCAGGTCGCCTAACAAACATATTAAATGTTTCCCGAGCTTATGACCAAACACATGACCACTTCTCACTGCGCGAATATGAATGAAAAGAAAAGGGGGGTTGTTCAAATTCAATTGCTTATAAAATCGCCATTTATTATCCGATTTTGATGAATTTTTTGGATTTTTGCTTAGAGAGACGTTATCTCTATATTGGTACACTTAATTTTTTTTGCGCCGAAGAAATTTTCACCCTAAGGGGTGATTTTATGGGGAAGGGGGGGAGGGGCAAAATTTCAAAATAAACTTGTGAAATTCCGGAGCAATCCTAGTCGAATGCAAAAAACACGAAGTCTCTATCTATTACCGTTTCCGAGATCCTTTCGTTCATACAGACGGACGGACGGACAGACGGACAGATGGACAGACGGACATGGCTATATCGACTCCTCTTTCATTCCTGACCATAATGGTGGTAACTTTGGGGGGTCTCCGACCATTATTTCTACCTGTTACATACATTTGCACAAACCCAATAGGCTCTTGTACCTTCGGTACAGGGCCTAAAAAGACAAAGGAGGCCTTAGCAAAGCAAGTCGGAAGTTTTTAAATAAATTGTGCAAATAAAAACACTACTTTAACAAACAGTTTTTTTTTTATGTGGGATACTATTATTTTTTAAAAACCATATTGACACTTACAGTATTAATAGTATTAATTACTTTTTGGCTTTTGACTTTACAACACTAAGTAAAACAACAAGTTTACATATTTAACATAGTTTTTGTAAATATACTCCTGACTTTGTATAGTCGTTGTTTTCATATTTTGTTGTTGCCCGTTGGCATTCTTTAAAAATGACACAGAAGCTTCTGATTATCCAAATTGAAATTAAAAAGTAAATAATTTTAGAGTTTTAAACATATTATCGTAATAATATCGTGGGTGCTTTTGATTCGCAAATTTACCACAGACTATGATCTCATTATTCAATGTTATTTTATGTTATTAAATATGGAAAAAATACACTTTTTAATTCATGAGCAAGATAAATGAATCAATAGCAAACAACTTTCTAACTATTATCTCAAAGATAAAGGAAATATTGGAGCATACAGACAGATAGATAGTGATTGCTAGAACGAATTGCTTCGCCGTCTAAATGCCGTCTTAATATGTGTATTTCATCGCCACTCCAATGATTCCTTAAACGTTTTGTAAACATTGCGACTAAATTATAATGCTAGTCCCACTCTGTTTGAAAGTATATTTACAATATAATTGTCAGTTGTCGCCAGATATAGAGTAGAGGACTCCGATGTTCGCTTTAAAGCTTTCAAAATAGCTTGATATAATACGTAACACAGTTTACACAAGTTGTGACGAGTGTGAAAATTAAAATAAGTAAATAACTAAAATTAACTAATTTAAAAAAAAAAGTTTTTACATACTTTCTGGAAACAAATACACACTGTTTATGTGTGACATGATGCTGTCATGATAATCCTCATTGAAATTTTCAAAGCTATCGGATTCCTGTAATGGCAGGTTAGACTCCCGATTGATATTTTCATTGCTAGATTCGCCATCGTTTTGCATTAGGTCGTCATCGTTGATTACAGAAGTGTCTTCTTTTTGCATATTTGGATCTTCGTTTTCCATGTTCATGCTTTCCTCATTTAAAATGTTTTTATATTCTAAATTAACTTCCTTAGATTTTTTTTTAGTGATCATTTCCACATTTTCTCCAACCATTTTCTTATTATCTCGCCTGCAAAAAATAAAAAAAATAAAAATCGTTAACGTCAGTAGGACTACGGCGTTAACATTACTATTAGTGGGGTTTCAGGTAAAAATTTTAGTTACTTTAAAATTTCGACTGGTATTGTAAAGTTAAACGCAGTGTATTAAAAGGAAATATTACATGACTACAAAAACAAAAGAAAATATTCATTCGATTTCATTCATACACTAAGCGTCTGAGAGCATATTTATTACCCAAGTGCGCAACGAAAAGAAGGGTAATGTGTTTGCCTGTCTATGTATGTATGATTTATGTTTGTCCTTTGTTCCAATCTAGCGACCAAACGCGTGGACTGATTTAGATGATGATTTGTGCAAATATATATAACAAGTAGAAATAATGGTCGGGGAACCCCCAAAGTAACCCCCATTATGGTATAGAGGAATCGATATAGCCATGTCCGTCTGTCCGTCCGTATGAACGAAAGGATCTCGGAAACGGTAATACATAATTTTATTTTAAATTTGGCCCCTAACCCCCTCCCTACCTATAAACCATCACCATCAAGGCTATAAATTTTTACAGAACAAGAAAAGTTAAGTATGGCAGTGTAGAGATAACGTCTCTCTTCATCAGTATCGGATAATGTATGACGATTTTATAAGCAATGGAATCTGAACGACCTATGATGCTTCCGCCTTTCTTTTAAGCCCTGTACCGAAGGTACAAGAGCCTATTGGTTTTGTGCAAATGTATGTAACAGGTAGATATAATGGTCGGAGACCCCCCATTATGGTCAGGAGCGATAGAGGAGTCGATATAGACATGTCCGTCCGTATGAACGAAAGGATCTCGGAAACGGTAATAGATAGAGACTTCGTGTTTTTTTGCATTCGACTAGGACTGCTCCGGAATTTCACAAGTTTATTTTAAAATCTTGCCCCTCCCCACCCTTCTCATAAAATCACCCCAAGGCTAAAAATTTCTTCGGCACAAAAAAAAAGTAAGTATGCCAGTATAGAGATATCGTTCCTCTTAGCCAAAATCCAAAAAGTTCATCAAAATCGGATAATAAATGACGATTTTAAACGACCCCCCTTTTCGTTTCATACATAAAAAAATAGTTTATAAGGCACTTATTCGTGCAGTGAGAAGTGGTCATAAGCTCGGGAAACATTTAATGTGTTTGTTAGGCGACCTGTACTGGTACAGGGCCTAGAACAGTCGGTTACGCCCGACTGTGATTTTCTTACTTGTTTCTTTTCATACTGTGAGAATTGTGAGGAGCAAAATAGTTTTCCTGAGTACCTTTTTTGTTATTAATTTCCTACCATTTTGTTTTGCAGCTAATTCGAGCGGCGTCCTGTAGTGGTGTAGGGCTTTTACAGTCGGTTACGCCCGACTGTAATTTTCTTACTTATTTTAATCTTACGGCCATTACTAAAGATATTACATGATATCACATGATTTGACGAGAACCAGACTCAATATTGTGAAAAAGAAAAAGTTAAAGTTGACGAACTATGTACAGTTGGGTATAATTGGATAGATATTTCAAAATCAAGTTTAGGTTTCTCTTAACATTTTTCATTTTGAACCCGACTTTTTATAAGAAGTTGGTGACGGAACATATCCACAAGAAGAAGGAAAAGGTATCTTACCTTAAAATCTATGTAATATGGTGCTGTGAAGCAGTACCTTATTTAATATGTGTATGCCTCGAATTTTTATATTTCCCAATAACATCCCATTTAGTTTTAAGTGCGTACAAGTAAGCATATGTTAAGCAATGAGAATAAACAAAGCACATGGAGAAACTATTCCGGTAGCAAGAGTAGACTTCAGTTGCTTTTCGCACATTAAATTAACATTGGTTGCGGCTTCACTTACGTAGCTCATCGGATCATGTCTATAATTTACACAAAAACATCAAAACAATGTTATACATTGTCATACTAACGAACAGACATAAATGTGTTGCGCTTTATAAGAGGAGTATACGTGGACGAAGTAGTGGGCCTAGCTAGTATATAATATGTTATTAGGAATCATACAAGGTATACCAAATTTGGTGTTTCTAGCTTAATAAACCATAACACTAAAAATCACTCAGAAAGGTTGGACAGATTTGTATGGGGCTACCCCTTTTAAAGGTCTAAACTGGATCAACATGGAATATTTGATAAGGACGAACGTAAGATAACCCAAATTTGGTGTTTCTAGCAAAATACGCAACATTGATAAAATGTTTTCAAAAAAACCTCCAAAGAGGAGAAGTTTTGCATGGAAAGTGACGTAACAGAACAGGTATGCAGGTATATATATAAAAACTTGAAACGTAAGTACCCATTCGATTCCATTTGTATGAATGGTTCACTAGCTAAAGCGATATTGTCGTTTCCATACTCAAGAATGAGGTATTTAAAATTTTGTTTTTAAGTTTATGTCTCCTGCATTTAAAATCAACACCATACCATATTCATAGGAAGCTCCACGTTTTCCTCCAAAATACTTCTTACCGCTGTACAGGCTATAGAATAATCAGAATCTGGACTATAACTCATATTTTTTCCGAAGTTTACACTTTATTTCTGTGTGATAAGATGATAGGGACTGTAGACCTGGCAAATTAAGTTGAAAGCGAAAAGAATTTTAAGGCAAACATAATATTTAAATTCAATTAAAAGGAACACACAAATTGCATACCTCCAAGATGTATTTGACGGTGTCGCATTAAATTTTTTATAGAAGTTCTCTAAAATATTTTGCGGAACTGGAATTGGCGTAGTTATATTCGGTAGCTTTGTTAGTTTTAAACGCATTAATATGTGCATTTTTATTGATTCGAGACTGTCGTGTTTAGCTTTTTCACGCAATTGACGCTTTAAAACACTGTCGCGATTAATCAAATTGATAATGGTTCTGGCAGATGATGACGGCGATGAAGAAAGCGAAGTCCAAGATGAAGATGTATCATTAACGACCCCTTCCGACAATGAGGGAGCAGCATCCGTGACATCTTTCGTAGTGTTGAATTGCAATTCTTGTAAACCATTTTGCTCTTGTTCATGACCGCTATATTCTTTAACAGCAACTTCCGTCGTTGATAACGCAATAATGTTTTCACTGCTCTTTATTAAATCAACGTCCAGAGCAGATGAAATACTTGGGTTTTTTATAGTGCTACTATTATTGACAACGTCACTAGTGTTGTTGTTGTTGGTTTTGACATTTTTTGTGTCGTATATTGTTGTTGTTTTATTTGCATATTGCCTCTGTATAATATCATCTTCGGTTGAATCATCTATCATACTAATTTGTGCATTCTGATGATGGTGGTCATTGCTTAAACTATTTGCGATCTTCGCAAACGCTAAGATTATTGTTACCAAAACAAATACTTTGAATGAATAAATGTTCCCGCCAATACGCACTTTGATTACACTCACTCTACGTCTATTTTCGTTGCGCAACGAAACATTTTTGCCACTTCGACTCAAAAATTTTAATGTCATTGTTACTAAGATGTTTCTCAATATTCGGGCAATAAACTGAATGTAGATAAAGTAGCAATGTTTACGTTTTTTATATATCTGTGCATAATATTGATAGCGACGGTCATCGATATAATTTGCACATAGAAATTGCTTATTTTCACTCAATGGCATTTCTATTCCATTCATTGGTGATTTCAAAATATCACAAAAGTTCATTCCACTGATTTTTAACACTCTGTTTAGCATATGTCGTTTTATATTTTGTTTGTAATTCGAAAGATTATTGATTATAGTTTATTGAAATACTCGTATGTAAGTAGTTAGAAACAGTATTTTGCTCTTCAATAATATAATACTGCATATACATATTTTTATCGAATTCGGGGTTACTTTTGTATTTTATCGATAATGATTTTTCCCATACATTTGTTTGTTTATTATTTACTTTTTTCAATTAAGATACATAAATAGACACTTGTGCGCCGATTTATAAATTCTTTCGTTCTGTTTGTCTGGTATGAGGTTGTACATTTGATTGTCGTTTGGCTTTGCTTTGCAATCAACTTTAGAATGCATTGTTTGAAAGTACAATGCCACATTTGCTGATTACTCTACATTGTTCATAAATATATCATCATATTCAAAATATTGATCGTTATTTTTTGTGGTCTTGAACTTAAGTTTTAAAGGTACAATCAGAATTCTCCTTATACAAAGTGTTGTACGAGTATTTAATTATTTTACACAGCTATACAGACATATACTAATGTATATGTAAGTATTCGGTATACATTTGTATTTGATATAAATTATTGAATGTATCCGCTTAAACTTTTATCAAAGTTTTTTAAAATTTGTATTTATACGATTTTATTTTGTCCACTAGAAAGTACAGAATTATAGTAATCCACGTGTACCCGTTTTAGTACTGATTATTTTTATATCACTGCCCTGCAACGCACTGCAAAATGTTCTTTAATTAAAAAAAAAAATAAAAGTATAAAAATATAAAACAAAAAGTTTAAAATGCGCGAGTGCTGCTCGTGTCGAAGAGAGAATCGCAATGCGCACTGCCAGAGAACGAAGCACAACTACAAGTACCGGCCCCAACAGCATCAGTACCATACCACTTGATCTCATCTCAATCAACAACTGCAAAGAAAATTACAGTTGCGCTCTTTTCGTCTGATTCTATCGGCGCTGGCAATGTAGGGCGAATGATAATATATCGTAAGTCTCATGCCTGAGAACAAAGTATAAATGCAATAAACGAGTTCATATACATAATTCTATAAGTTTTTATTTATACCATAGCTCTGTATATTTGAGTTATTCCAATTTTTTGTATAATACAGGCTATAAAATATACATTTGCTTGTGATCCAATATGATTTTCGGGTTCGAGTATTAGAGAATTTTGTAAATTTCCGGACGTTTCTTAAATTATATTAGTTATTAAAATGAATAATTATTTATTATTTTAATAAAACAATAATGTGTAATATCTAAAATTATGACTATATACTTTCCAAATTATTGATGCTTTCAATAGACAATACTTTTGCCTCATCTTTTAGATCATCGTCGCAGACTTTTTTGCCGAAATTTGTTTTTTTTTTCTTTGGAGAACAATTTAGTTATCACATCTTGAGGAATCGCATCCCAATCTTGCTTAAATAATATAATAGTATCTTTGAATGGCATTTGGAAAATTTTCTATTGTCACACATTGTTCTGAAGCCACTCTCACTTATGGTTGAACTCCGAAAAACAATGAAGAAACTATTAATTGCAAAATCAAAATGGCAGATAGTTTAAAAAGTATATCAGAGAAAAACATGTTTACACGTACAGATATACACAGTACATATTACTGTGTATTTAGCGTGATTTCTCTTGAAATATATATGTATTTAACTTTATTCCGACCCTGCTCGCTGTTGACTTTTTGTTATAGATTATTGCTGTTGTTGTCTGTGGTGTGTGTGTATAAATTTTAATTTTTATTTATTTATTCATTTTTTTCATAGGCATACAAACATAAATACACATGAACGCTGCAAATACGATGTGTCAAAAACTCGGATAAGAGTGTATAATTTTGAAGTCCGTAGATCTGACTCCTTTTTTGCCACATTAACTTAGCTGCTGTTGTGCTTCAGTGATGACGGTACTTATATATATATATATATATATATATATATATATATATATATATATATATATATATATATATATATATATATATATATATATATATATAATATATATACATACACATATGTATATGTACATACATACTTGCTTCAACGGAAAAAGCAATAAGGAGTGCAATACAAAATTCATTATTATTTGTTACTTAGTTCTGATTCAGTTGTTGCAAAAACACTGTTAAAGCCCATCTTTTCTGTGTGATGTTTTGTGCTTTTAATTTACACACATATTTACACAAGTAAGGCAGCACGCAGATAAATGTATAGCTGTGCAGAGCTATGTTTGATATATCTAAATGCTTTTCAACTTTCGTCATCAAATTGATGCTTTAGAGCTTTGGAAGGTTGGTATACTGGTATACTCTCGACCATAAATGCAACAATCTAATTCAATCACTATATTCGATATTAAATGCTCTTCATAAGGTGTCTTAATGGTTTTTTAATTATGTTTATTTAAAATATTGAAGAGTTTGACTCTTCGCAGCTTTACAATCCATTACCGACTCAATAAGAAGGCGTTGATAACAATGAATCTATTCAGCGAATGGCTAAAGATGTTGAATGACATTATGAAAGGTAAAAATCGAAAGATATTACTGCAATCGTAACAATACCATTTTTCTTATTAGTATTAATGCTTGATGTATCAGACACTATGTTTTTTATTCTAAAGATAAAATTTCTCCAGTATTGTTTTGGTACCAAAATATACAGTGCAATATATATATAGTGCTCATGTTTTCAAGAACTAGCATGATATCAATTATTTTTTTTCAATTATTTTTCATCGAAATTAAGGCACTCGTTTTTTCAGCTCTTCAATAAAGTTTTCCTTGTGCTGAATTGCCAAAGGGTCGGCTAGTCAACGTCTGGGTATTAAGTTTTAATTTTTTTGCAGCTTTTCTAGTACTTTATTTATTTTTTTCTTCTCTATGTAGAGGAGTTTTTTGCACCTCAAAAAAGCAACCATTTCATGGGATTGAAATAAAATATTTTTGAAGTTCAAGAATAACATTTCATTGTGACTTTGGAACAAATTTGTTTATGCATTTTATTGACAGATTTTATATGTGTATTTATAACCTAACTGCAGCAAAGTAATTTGAAAGTGCATACTAAAATCTTTATTAGAACCTCGTGGGGGATGTTTTTATAAAATTATATGAAGGTGATGCTCTTTTCTTTACTATCTTTGAAAAGCTCATCGCGTGGTGCCTTAAAATTTTAATGTAAAAAAAAAGAGAAAAAAATATCCCTAGTGTGACATATCGTGTGTAGAGAAAATAAATTGACAACTTGAAATAGGCGAAGAAGAAATGTGTTTCGATTTCTACTACGGAAGTTTTAATTTTATAAACTCTATAAGCTATATCTATTATAGACCAAAAGATGCAATTTATATATATATAAATATGACACGTTGGTCTAACAATGTCCGTTCGTCCGTGTGTAAGTGTGTCGGATAGAAACTTTCTTTAAGTAAACTTTGAGACGTGCGGACATAAATAGAATGATTTGGAATGTATGTGTATATACTTAATGGGAGTCAAAATCTTCAATATTTTAAATATACATAATTAAAAAACCATTAAAGATCATTAAATATCGATTATGCAGACATTTATGGGTCGAAACAATATATAGCTGTATACAAACCATCTAAAGCTCTAGCAATTCTCGACATTGGCCAATCTTTTGTGCATAGGAAAAGTGTCGGCTTTTTTATTGCTTTACATTGTGAAAACCAATTTGAATAAAGTCTGTAAAATTAAACAATACCATCTAAAACGACTTCCAAAGTACGTTTGTATACTGTGCCGCACCCTCCATCAATTAGATGACGAATGTTGTAAAGGATTAAGATTTATCGAACATAACTCTGCACAGCTATACATTTTTCTACATGTTGCTCTTTCTTTAATCACTCTCGAACCTATATTTGTCGTCCTATTATTCTTATTTTTAATAATTACTAGCTGTACCCGGCACGCTTTACTGCGCCCAGTAAAAATTATTTTTATTACACAATATATTCTCCTCCTACTCGACTCCAAGCATTTCTCTACTTCTTGCAGCCATATTCAAAACCGATAAACAAAATATTTTTTAAACTATGAAACTTTATTCTCTTTTCTTAACTTGATTACTTCATCCGATCCCATTAACATGTACACCAAATTTCATCCATGTACTTCAAATGGATGTAAAGGTATGTTGAATTTTGTTTATCGCTTGTATGGGGGTGGGGCACAGCCCCCTCCCATTTTGTCGAGCCTTAACACGATTACTTTTCCCGATCCCATTAACATAGCCCCCTTCGATATTGACCAAACGTAACACGATTACTGCCGATTGCAACGCCCCTCCGATTTTGTCCAAACTTAACAGGTTGACTTCTCCTCATCCTCTTAACATGTATACCAAATTTTATTTCTGTACCTTAAATGGATGCAAAGATATGACAAATTTTGATTATCGCTTGTGTGGGGGGGGGGGGGGTCGGGCAACGCCCCTCCGATTTTGTCCAAACTTAACAGGTTGACTTTTCCTCATTCTCTTAACATGTATACCAAATTTCATCTCTGTACCTTAAATGGATGCAAAGCTATGACAAATTTTAAATATCGCTTATATGGGAGGTGGGCAACGCCCGTACCGATTTTGTCAAAACAGCCTATGTTCTTTTCCATCATCCCATCAATCTCTATTCCAAAATTCAGACGAATTGGTTGAGCGGTTTGGCCGTAATAGAGGAACATCCATACATACATCCATACAAACTTTCGCATTTATAATATTAGTAGGATTCATTTTTATATATATAGATAGTTCTTGAAAGCTAATTAGGAAATGTCCTTCAAATATATAAGATGTTTTATACCTATTTTGCCATTTGCTAATGACTAAGACAGCTTAATCTCACAGACATCACAACTGGTAACTTCTGTGAGATAAATATACATTTATTTATTATTATAAATGATAACTTAATGATAATTTAATTGTTCCAGCCGGAGAACATAACTGCTAGCCCAATTCCTTTAGACAATCCGATTTTAAACAAATGTAGCATTGTAATGCTGAAATTTTTTCGAAATCGGTCAAGAAGTTTTTGAGATTACTCAATACATAGAAAAATACAAACCTTTCTTATTTATCATTAAAAGAACATTATTTAATAAATTTTCTTTTCAAGGTTTGCTTTTTGCAGTCCGGATATACTTGTACGCAACGTAATAAAAATCGTTTTTGTTCCTCTTCCACAGTAATTAAGCCAGTAAAGTCTACCATTAACTTAACCGCTATTTCAGCCGTATCGTTAACTGCTCTCTGTCCAGCACTTTTTTCTTGGCATGTTGAAACAAGCTATTATTCGACCATGAAGCAGGACACATATTGAGGAAACTGTCATCAATTTTGAGTCGATTAAATACGGCCTTACTTTTGATTGAAACAAAATCATAAGTTATCTAAGCAAAGTTATAAAAGAAAATTAATATTTTTACTAGTTCTACTAACCAAAAGGGGACCACATAGTTCTTCCTTCGATGGGATGTAGCGTTAACCCGGGGCTGATGAGCTTTCTTTGGTTAAACCATTTTTACTTTTGTTTCGTGGTCTACATTATCGTTTTAAAAATCAACTTTTAAGGCTTCTGCGAACTCTTTTCGCTTTTTTGTACGAATTCTGTGAATTGAGGACTTTTAGGATATTCACCAGAGTTATGTCTAACTGCTTCAATAGTTGCTTCAAAAATAAATAATTTCGCATACTTAACTGACAACTATCTAAAGCTGCCACTAATTTCGGAGTAATGAAATTTTTCGTCATAGAAGTGTTAGACTGTGTGCTCTAGGTAGAGGTGGGTATAGTTTCTTAAAAATCCATTATTTCAGGTTCAAAAGACGAATTTTCTTATAGCGATTCATAAGAAAGTGTGAAAAAAGTTAAGGATGACAGATATTTATCACCACTCCAGCTAAGTGACTAGGCCGACCAGGCTCCCTCTGGCGCTGCAAAAAGATATTATCTTCATTAATCTGCGTTTTCATAGACACTTAAATTTACTTCTCGAATATTATAGAGCAGAGCTGCTAGTACCCGTTGAACGCTAAAAATAAATAATAATAAAAAAAACACGGAAAAAATTTACCGGTCGGCGAAAATTTGGAATTCTCTGTAAGAAATTATAGCCCAATAGCAGCGGTGTGCCCTACAAAACTTATAAAATATCTTTTATACATTTTAAACTTAACCGGACTCCTTTCGTGACCAACCCAAAGTTTATCTGTAGACATCCATACATATATACTTTCATTTATATATATAGAATAATTAGAAATTATCGAGGTTTTTTTCTCAAACTATCGAAAATATCGAGGTACGTATCGATGTTTCTACAGCTCTACTCCACAGGCGCTACAAATGGAAGGAGGATTTGGTGGCTATCAGAGACGAACAAGGACCCCCAGCGGAAAGGCGACTAGGACGGGTAAATAAAACCATAGCTGGACCTGACGGGAAAACTCATGTTGCTGAGCTTAACACCATTCTGCGGCCTATTATTAAGCGTTGCGTATTATCTACATATTCAAGCACTAAACACTTGCTTCCCAAACTCATAACATTCTAACACACTCTCTCATATACTCTCCAAATCATGATTATGTCAAATCATCCAATTATAGTAAATCTCTAAATAATTGCATCTCTGGGGTTATTTTTTCTTTATTCCCCACAGCCCTTGACCTCAGATTATTTTGGACAGTGTCGCTCGAAAGCAGTGCAATACATTCACAACTTAATGCTGCATGAGGAAGAACGAGCATGAAGAAAAACATAGGTCATTCTGTTTGGAAGTTCGCACTGCTCGGCGAACTAATTTTATGTCTGTAATTCTCTTATACTATGCATATCTTATTGCAAAGTTGGAGTTGAAGTAGCAGAAAGAACATAAATTAAATCGATCCGCGCATAAACTTTTATTAGATATTTATAATATCGGCAATTAAACTAAATAAATAGAGAATTTACTAATATGAAAAAGTGTTTAGTTTGATTGAAAAGCATTTCAGAACATTCTGTCTTTACGCCCGGAGCAAATTTTTCAGACGATGACACATAAGTATTTTCTGGCAAAAGTTTTACAGCGCGAGAGAAAAACATCAACTGACATATTACACATATCTATTTGTCTGAAAAGCAGACTCCCAAAACTAACTAAATATTGATCAACTAGTATAAGAATAGCTTTTGTTTATAGTTATTTCTCTAAACGTATTTGAATGAAAAATAATATCAGTTTGCTTTCTTTTCGAAATTAATTGAGAATTAATTTCAATCGTCACTAACGCTCCGTTGCGGCCGACTGTTTATTTTTGTGAAATTCAATAAATGTCATAAAAATAATTACAGCAGCGATTAAAATTGTGCTACGCACATAATTGTGGATAAAAATTTAAATTGTTAAATTTATGAAATCTTAAATTCATAAACAATACAAAAAAGAAACAAAAGGTCAAAGTTCAAATACGAGCATACAAATTACTTCACCACTCGCTCACCAGGTGTATCTGTTCAAAGTAGTGCTGCGTCACTTGCACTATTCTTTAGACATAA
>JAWNNP010000792.1:0-22734 GCA_035044805.1 Leucophenga maculata
GTGTGTGTTGATGAATTTGTGGTTGTAGTTTGTGAATTTGTTCCTGGTGATGAGTTTGATAATGTTCTTGCGTAGCTAATGTTAAGGTGTTGATTGTGACGTTGGTGGTACATACTTAATGCCGTTTTGTGGTCCACTTTTTCTGTTATTTTTATTGCTGTTAGTTCTTGTTGTTTTTTAAATGTAGGGCATTGTCGATCGAGAGGACTGTGATTGGAATCTGTTTCAGGAATGTTTTTGCAGTTTATGCAGCTTTTTCCATTTGTGCAGCGTTCGTTGTCTGTTGTGTGTTTCTCTGCTGAACAGTTACAGCAAGTTTCGGGGCTTTTGCAAATGACGGTTGGATGTCCAAAGCGAAGGCATTTTTTGCATCTTGGTGGAAGAGGGATATATGGACGGACACGTACCATTTCGTAACCGATTTGAATGGATTCTGGTAGCTTATGTAGTGCAAATGTTAGAATGATAAGGCCAGTTTCTGTTAATGTAGTGTCTGATGAGTTATTTGTAGATAGTTTTTAAGATCTTGCGTACTTCACTAACTTTTTGATTAGCTAGTTCTTGCAAAATTTTTTCATCAGGTATGTTTCGCAGCTGATTACAATAAATGACACCTTTGGATGAGTTTCGGAATTCATGTTCACGGGCTTGTACATCGATGTCACCCATTTTTTTAATTTTTAAGAGCTTAATTGCTTGTGTTGCGTTTTTAGTTTTAATAAGTAGAGTACCGGCCCTCGTATTTTTACATGATTCGACTTCTCCTCCGCAAGCGTAGTCAATTGTTTTTTTTATTAGAAACGGTGAAGTGTTTCTGAAATTGTTGTTGTCTGTCCTTGAAATTGTTATGTATTTAGGGTCGTTGACCGAACTATTGCTGTAACTAACGGTGCGTTGCAAATTTGGTGGTCTGGACATTGTATTGTTTATCGGGCTGATGCCCTCACACTGATCCGATTGTAACTGTTCCGCTATGTATTTGTTGTTGTTTTATTGTTTTTAAATATATTTAGAATTTTGTTGGTAAATTTGTTTGGTTCGTTATGTGTAGGTTTGCACTAGTTACTCTTTACTTGAGCAAACGCAGAAGTAACACGACTTGACTCGATGATGTTTGGAGTGAAACTGAGGAAAAATAATAATAAATGTCTAAATGTAATTAATTTAATATTTTAATAAAAAAATAGAGAATTTCGACCAAGAATTATGAAAAGTTGAAGTTGATTTCTTTTAGAACATACTCCCCAATGTGCGTAAATTTCCTTCTACGCATGGCCGTGCAGTTGCATAGCAGCTGCTGAACACCTGCATAGATCTTTTTGATTAACTAATAGTCTGGAAGCTTGTCTGCCTATTATTTATTAAGTTTTTTTTCTTCTTTTTTTCGTACGTGGACCAGATTTGTTTAGAAGTATCCAATGTGAACCAGCATGCATATGCATCATTGATCTCTTTTTTATAGGTAATAAGAAATTTAATACCAGTACCAAGTAGTACCAAAATAGTTTAGCATTAATTTTTGTCATCGCCCCTCCGATTTTGTCCAAACTTAACAGGTTGACTTTTCCTCCTCCTCTTAACATGTATTCCAAATTTTATCTCTGTACCTTAAATGGATGCAAAGATATGACAAATTTTGATTATCGCTTATATGGGGGGTGGGGCAACGCCCCCTCCTATTTTGTCCAAACTTAACAGGTTGACTTCTCCTCCTCCTCCTCCTCTTAACATGTATTCCAAATTTCACCTCTGTACCTTAAATGGATGCAAAGATATTACAAATTGTGATTGTCGGGAGGGGTGGGGGGGGGAGGGGGTTGGGTGTGGGTTTGGGTGTGGGGCAACGCCTCCTCCGATTTTGTCCAAACTTAACAGGTTGACTTCTCCTCCTCCTCTTAACATGTATTCCAAATTTTATCTCTGTACCTTAAATGGATGCAAAGATATGACAAATTTTGATTATCGCTTATATGGGGAGTGGGGCAACGCCCCCTCCGATTTTGTCCAAACTTAACAGGTTGACTTCTCCTCCTCCTCCTCTTAACATGTATTCCAAATTTCATCTCTGTACCTTAAATGGATGCAAAGATATGACAAATTTTGATTATCGCTTATATGAGTGGTGGGGCAACGCCCCCTCCGATTTTGTCCAAACTAAACAGGTTGACTTCTCCTCCTCATCCTCTTAACATGTATTCCAAATTTCATCTCTGTACCTTAAATGGATGCAAAGATATGACAAATTTTGATTATCGCTTTTATGGGTGGTGGGGCAACGCCCCCTCCGATTTTGTCCAAACTTAACAGGTTCACTTCTTCTCATCCTCTTAACATGTATGTCAAATTTCATCTCTGTACCTTAAATGGATGCAAAGATATGACAAATTTTGATTATCGCTTATATGGGGGTAGGGCACCGCCCCCTCTGATTTTGTCCAAACTTAACAGGTTGACTTCTCTTCATCCTCTTAGCATGTATACCAAATTTCATCTCTCTACCTTAAATGGGTGCAAAGATATGACAAATTTTAATTATCGCTTATATGGGAGCCGGGCAACGCCCCCACCGATTTTGTCAAAACATAGCCTATGTTCTTTTCCATCATCCCATCTATCTCTATTCCAAAATTCAGACGAATTGGTTGAGCGGTTTAGCCGTAAGAGAGGATATTAGAAAACATATTTTCAGTCACTCGATGACGAGGTGCTAAATACGCAGCAGCAATTTTTATAGTCCCAGTCATTGTTTGTAACTCTATAATTGTAATTTGTGCCCAGTCATGTACATATAATCGGCTTGCAGATTGAAAAATGTATGTTGCTTTTAATAATTATTGCCGGACCTCTACGCGCTGTACCAGCAGGGTGGTTTGACGTTACTACTTCATAGCCATGTATTTTGAAATGTGATCTTTCATTAAAATGTGTCTCAGAAAGTAAAACAACGTCCACGTTTTGAGACTTTATGACGTGCTCGATTTCAAGCATATGTTGGCATGCGCCATTTGCGATCCATAGTACTATTTTAAGGCTTGGAAGCATTGTTGTTTAAAAGAGACGTTATAACTTGAAGTTGATTTGATATTTGATCAACCAATTTGTCTGTTCTTTTCATCTGATTTTCCATCATCATTTCCAGTTTTTGAAGTCTTTCATTATGATCCGCAAAACTTTCATTAGTTTTACCATGACTCATCGTTGTGTTTTCTTTTCACATCATACATCAGCATAGCTACGGTTAAGTGGTATGGTGTTTTGTGCTTGTTTTGAGATTGTCAAGCTATTATTATTTGAAGTTATGTTAACTACATTTTCAAGTATTTGAGATTTTTTGACAGAAGAAGATTGCGTTCTTTTTAAAGTGGCTTGATACACTTCACACCCTTTATAAGAAGCGGTGTGAGATTTATTGCAATGAGCACATTTAGCTGGAGCAGATTTTTCTTTTGTGCAGTCCTGCGAGCAGTGTTGCATAGCACACTTAACGCATCTAAATGGCTTGGTACAATAACTCTTAGTATGTCTAAATTCTTGGCACCTGTGGCATTGAACTACATCTATGAACTTTTTGAGAGGCTCAATTTTCACAATCGCACTGCAAAGACGAGTAATTTCATACACCTTTTTGTTGTTTGTATTTGGTTCCAAATCTACAAAAAACCTTTGCAGCGGTTTTTTATGAAATCTACTAATAGCGTTCTTTATGTTTCTAGTTTTATGATTGTGTCTTTCTAGCTCTTCAGTTCAAGTCGAATGATGTAGATTTTTGACAAACACTCTGAATGCCCTCTTCTGCTTTAATTGGTAAGTGTGGTATATAACTTTTTGTTGATCGAGAAGCTTTATAATATCACGACATTTCTCGCTTGACCTTATCATGACTCGTAATTGACAATCCCGATAAGATTTATAACCGAACGACTCCTTCCCTATACATTCATTGAATTGATTCAACATCGATTGTATATTTTTTTTACTGCAGGAATAAATAATGGCGGTGGTTTTGGTTCGCCAGTGCTATCAGTAAGCAAATTATCTGGCAAACTGGATTCGTTGTTTATGGCTGTATCCAATAGTGCAAACATATTTGAACTTAGACGATTATCGGTGGTTACATTTGTAGCGGAACTCGCAGTCGAATTCATCTCTTCACTCATAAGACTTTCAACGTTAGAACTTTTTTGTTGTTTTCTTTCAACGTTTGGCGAGTTTTTTGATTTTCTTTTTAATTTAGTTTTAAGTCTATGAACATACTCAGCTTGCCAACTACAAGCGTCGCCTCCCTCCTCACCAGCAGAATTCATACCTGGCTGCGTAATTGTTTTTGCATTAACTGTTTGCGCATCCACAATTGAATGTTTTTGTTTAACGGGTTTATAATTGATGTTTGTTGTTAGTTGTTTGTTATTGTTCACTAAGTTTAATCCGCAAAAAAAATATTACTGACCGCACTTATCAACAATAGAGTACCAACACGCTAAAATGATGAATATTAACTTTTAGCGCAGCGGCATTATTCACAACCTGAGACTGCGGCCAATTTACTGGGACAAATCACAATGGACTGAGTCGTCATGAGTGATACAGCTAACATGGTCCATGAATGGATATATCAGAGGGAAAATGGTGTTATAGATGTCGGTCGCATATACGCTAGCCAAAACAGCTGAGTCAGCAGCGCTGTTAGCGAATTTCTGCAGGACGGCTGGAAAGTAGCGGTGTTCCTTTCTGCTGAGCGGCGCAACAGCACGGTAAATCTGTTAGCAGTGTTGTTGCGGCTCATTAGCAGAAATGATATAAAAGGAGCGGCACTTTACACCGAAAGATAGTCTGACTTTGGGTTTTGAACTGAAAGCTAGACAAGTATTTGAACAAGGGGCTTCAAATAAGTTTTGAACAAAGGGCTTCAAGAAAACAGCTGAAGAACTATTTGAACACTGGGCGTCAAATAGGATTTGAACACTGGGCGTCAATTCTATAGCTGAAGAACTATTTGAACATTGGGCGTCAAATAGGATTTGAACACTGGGCGTCAAATCTGCAGCTGAAGGTACTATCTGAACACTGGGCGTCAGATAGAGTTCGAACACTGAAAGACAGACCAACAACAAAGGCGATATTTGACCACTGGGCGTCAAATCAACAGCTGGAGCGATATTCGAACACTGGGTTCGAATCAGCGGACAGGGAACTCACAAACAAAACATCTGTAAACCTTTAAAAGGGTGTGTACATTAGCCTGAAGAGAGAAGAGGAGAGAAACTCAGAAATAAAAGCACTAAAATCAATAAAAACAAAACAAACACTGTTCAACATAATTTAATTACCGAAAAGAAAAGGATTTGTTTTAATGTTAAAATAGTTCGTAATCTTAAAAACTTTTAAAAATCAATAGTATGTCTGGATGTCCGTATGAAAATTGTTGGGTAATACCATATTTTGATTTATTTTTAATTAAAACATGAGGGGAGAAGAATTTTTATAGGGAAAGACTTTAATAAAACTGAGTTTAACAGTTGCACGCTATAAAAATTAATGCTAAACTATTTTGGTACTACTTGGTACTGGTATTAAATTTCTTATTACCTATAAAAAAGAGATCAATGATGCATATGCATGCTGGTTCACATTGGATACTTCTAAACAAATCTGGTCCACGTACGAAAAAAAGAAGAAAAAAAACTTAATAAATAATAGGCAGACAAGCTTCCAGACTATTAGTTAATCAAAAAGATCTATGCAGGTGTTCAGCAGCTGCTATGCAACTGCACGGCCATGCGTAGAAGGAAATTTACGCACATTGGGGAGTATGTTCTAAAAGAAATCAACTTCAACTTTTCATAATTCTTGGTCGAAATTCTCTATTTTTTTATTAAAATATTAAATTAATTACATTTAGACATTTATTATTATTTTTCCTATATTATATATTTATATTTTAACTAAATTACATTTTTAATGCATAGTCCTGAGGAGCGTACTTAATTAACTAAATGTTAAAAAGCCGTGCGGGTTGGCACTGCTTTGGTGGTTACAATAAGTTGAACGGGTAGAGACCGTTCAACTAAGGGGTTAGTTTTAGTGTAGGAGAAAATAAGGCCGCCGATGACTTACATGAGTTGGAAGCAATCTGCCTTCTATGCTGCTGCAGCCGTCGTTGCCTTGTTGGTGTTGGGTATGGCTGATGATTTAGTTCCTTTTCTGTTGCACTAGCGAAGCGCGGAGGAATCGCAGGAAAATCAAAGTTAACACAACCCAAAACGAATTGAAACAAAAACGATTGGATTTCGGAAAAGATTACAGTTTATTTAGCGTAGTTTATAAGCGAAGACGTTTAGTATTGCTGGATCCGAATGGACTGACTTTTGCGCCAACTCCAAAGTTGCGCCAAACATACAAAAAAAAACATTGCTTTCCAGTTAACCGATTCATTCCTCGGTTAACCGGCATGTACAACCTCAGAGTCGTCGCCTTAGACTAACTAAAGTCCGTTACATTTAAGATTTAAAACTAAGTAGCTAATCGCGGTTCGGCCTGGCGCGAACACTAAATATAATAAATATTTCCACTTAGTGCGTGAAACCGAACATTATCAACTGCTGAGAGTTGGACATACTCTTGAGAAATTCTTGTTGTAGCGGTGCAGTTGCGTGGCCGTGGTCTGTTTTCATATGAAAACATCGATGCATCGGTCTAAAAATCGATGTTTTCCCCAGCTCTATTGTGTAATGCTCGGCTGAGAGATAGATTGTTGCAGCCACTGCCTAAATAAGATATTCTGCTGTTCTATTGCCTGGCGAAGATGGTGAAAATTTGTATCGGCTGCAGTGTTTCTATTAGGTTGCACCTGCTGCTGTGATATATTGTACTGCGGCACTGGTTTGGGTATATTGTACTGCGGCACTGGAGTGGGTATATTGTACTGCGGCACTGGAGTGGGTTTATTGTACTGCGGCACTGGAGTGGGTATATTGTACTGCGGCACTGGAGTGGGTATATTGTACTGCGGCACTGGAGTGGGTATATTGTACTGCGGCACTGGAGTGGGTATATTGTACTGCGGCACTGGAGTGGGTATATTGTACTGCGGCACTGGTTTGGGTATATTGTACTGCGGCACTGGAGTGGGTATATTGTACTGCGGCACTGGAGTGGGTATATTGTACTGCGGCACTGGAGTGGGTATATTGTACTGCGGCACTGGAGTGGGTATATTGTACTGCGGCACTGGTTTGGGTATATTGTACTGCGGCACTGGAGTGGGTATATTGTACTGCGGCACTGGAGTGGGTATATTGTACTGCGGCACTGGAGTGGGTATATTGTACTGCGGCACTGGAGTGGGTATATTGTACTGCGGCACTGGAGTGGGTATATTGTACTGCGGCACTGGAGTGGGTATATTGTACTGCGGCACTGGAGTGACTTGTTCGACGATCCTTTCCGTTTGTGGTTTCTCAGCTGTTTCGGTGCTGAGACATGGTCTAAAGAATTCGCTTTCTGTAGCTTGACGTTTAGCTGCCGGTAGTACCAAAAAGGGCGATTCTGGGCTGAAGATCTGCACATCCAAAATTTCGATGTAGCGTTTGCGTTTCTGTGCCGAAACTTGTTCACCGTTGTGGGTAATATTTGCATAATTTGCCATTTTTGCGATTTAATATTTGAATTTCAAATTATGCAACCCTAATTACATAATATGGGCAGGTAATAAAATTGTCCACGACAAATCCCGCGCACCTGCTGATTAATCAGGATCAATAAAATTAGCTAAGCCATTTATGACCTGCAATAAATGTGTGCAGGTCTTTAAATATCCTAAAAAATTCGCAATTATTTAAACTACCTGTTAGCATACATTAAAAAGAGGATATTGTTTATAAACAGGATATCACAACCTTGGCGCAACATTCACTTGAACAAGCTCAAAGCGACTACAACTTCCTCGAAATTAATTTGAAATTCACATATTAAAACGCAAAAATGACAAATATTAGCAACAGCGTTGAACAAGTTTCGGCACAGAAACGCAAACGCTACATCGAAATTTTTGATGTGCAGATCTTCAGCCCAGAATCGCCCTTTTTGGTACTACCGGCAGCTAAACGTCAAGCTACAGAAAGCGAATTCTTTAGACCATGTCTCAGCACCGAAACAGCTGAGAAACCACAAACGGAAAGGATCGTCGAACAAGTCACTCCACTGCCGCAGTACAATATACCCACTCCAGTGCCGCAGTACAATATACCCACTCCAGTGCCGCAGTACAATATACCCACTCCAGTGCCGCAGTACAATATACCCACTCCAGTGCCGCAGTACAATATACCCACTCCAGTGCCGCAGTACAATATACCCACTCCAGTGCCGCAGTACAATATACCCACTCCAGTGCCGCAGTACAATATACCCACTCCAGTGCCGCAGTACAATATACCCACTCCAGTGCCGCAGTACAATATACCCAAACCAGTGCCGCAGTACAATATATCACAGCAGCAGGTGCAACCTAATAGAAACACTGCAGCCGATACAAATTTTCACCATCTTCGCCAGGCAATAGAACAGCAGAATATCTTATTTAGGCAGTGGCTGCAACAATCTATCTCTCAGCCGAGCATTACACAATAGAGCTGGGGAAAACATCGATTTTTAGACCGATGCATCGATGTTTTCATATGAAAACAGACCACGGCCACGCAACTGCACCGCTACAACAAGAATTTCTCAAGAGTATGTCCAACTCTCAGCAGTTGATAATGTTCGGTTTCACGCACTAAGTGGAAATATTTATTATATTTAGTTAATTAAGTACACTCCTCAGGACTATGCATTAAAAATGTGATTTAGTTAAAATATAAATATATAATATAGGAAAAATAATATTTATTTATTTATTTATTTTAATACTAGTTAAAAGTTAAAACTTAAAGACTAGTGATAAGATTAGCATGGCTGCTGTGGCCTTCAGCTATTAATATTATATTTATACATACAATATATATTTATGTACATGTGCGATGTTACATATTAGTTTTTTTGTGTACCGTTTTATATATGATATTAATTAGGTGGTATTGGTGTGAGATAATGGTTTTTTTTTTTTTTATATTGTGTGGTATAGGTTGGTTTTTTTTAGGAAGTCTATTATGAGTTTGATGTTGTCTTTGGATGGGTCTGCTAGGATGTTTATTGGGTTTTTGTTTTGGAGGAGTTTGTTTTGGGCTGTCGATAGGGATGGGCATTGGATTAAGATGTGTTTGAGGTTTATTGTAGAATTGCAGAGAGGGCAGTGGTTGGTTATGTTTTTGTCTATGTAGTGTTGGTTCGTGATTTTTGTGTGTCCAAGTCTTAGTCTAATGAGTTTTATTTGATCAATTCTGGGTATTACGTTTTGTTTTGTACTTTTAAATACTTGTAGGATATTTGTGTTGTTCATGTTTTTGTACCAGTTTGATGTTGGGTATTTTTGTATTGAGTTTATTTCTAGGTTTTTGAAGTATTTGTTTATGTCTGTTATGTTTATATTATTTGTGGTGATGAGGTGGTATTCTATTGATTTTTTGGCGTGTGAGTCTGCTAACTCGTTGCCTTTGATGTTAATGTGGCTCGGAATCCACATTAGCTTTACTCTGCTTTGGTGTCTTGTAAGTAGTGTTCGTATAGTGTTTGGGTAGTAACTGAGGTTATCGGTATTTCGTATTGATTTTAGTGATGATAGTGAGTCGGAGCATATGATCTATTTGCCGTTTTTTAGTGATATTGTATTAAGTGCTTCGAGTATGGCTATTATTTCTGCTGTGAAAATTGATGTATAGTTAGGGAGAATCCCTCTTTTGACTATGGTATCTTCGGTTGTGATGGCGAAAGAGGTGTTGTGGGCGGATTTAGACCCGTCGGTGTAAATAAAGTTGTGTTGGGAGTGTTTTTCTTTAAATTCTAAGAAGTGTTTCTGGAATACTAGGGGATTGGTCGTGCTTTTAGTGTATTGGTGTAGGGTTGTGTCTATGGTGTTGGGTTTAAGGTACCAGGTGGGTATATTTGTTTTAATTATTTTGGTGGGTTTAAAAGGGATGTTGTGGGTGAGACAGATGCTTATTGTCCTTGATATAGCTGAGTTAGTTTTTTTTGCATATTTGTGTATGTTGGGCTTGTTTAATATTGTGTATATTGGTGAGTGCTTGGAGAAGATGAGGTTCTTGGCAGTTTTGCTGGTAAGGAGGTTAAATCTGTGGGTGATGTGGGGAGTGTTGGTTTCAGTCTGTAGGTTGTTAATCGGTGTTGTCCTATATGCACCAAGGGCCGTTCTTATTCCGCTGTTTATAATTGTTTGTATTTTTTTTAAGCTGGTGGTGGGAGCATTGCCGTAGAATATTAGACCGAAGTCGATTTTTGATAGGATTAGTGCTTTAAAGATAGAAATGAGGGTGGACGTGTTGCAATTGAATTTTGGAGATGAGAGGCATTTTATTATGTTACGTCTTTTATGGAGTGCTGGAATTGTTTTATCTATATGTGTGTCCCATTTGTATTTTTGGTTTATGTTAAGTCCTAGGATTCGCATGTTTGTGACTTTGGGTATTGTGTAGTTGTGTGTTGTTATCTGTGCCATGCAATTATGTTTTTGGCAAATGTGTATGTGTTTGCATTTGTTTGGGGAAAGCATAGCTCCGGATTGGGTGCACCAGTTCTGGATATTGTTAAATAGAGAATTAAGGTTCTTGTTGTCAGTTTTGCTTTTGTTGTGGTTGACTATTATGTGAAAGTCGTCTGCAAATGCGCAGAATTGTATGTTTTTTTGAAGTTTCATGGTGGTTGCTAATTTGTTGTAGGCAATGAGGAATAGTATTACCGAGATCGGTGATCCCTGCAGTTTCCTACTCTTGTTTTTATTTTTCTGTTGGTCATGTAGCTTTTTATGTAGTTGATTATAGTTGGCCCTATTTTCCATTCGATTAATTGATTGATAATGGAGTGTACTCCAACTCTATCAAAAGCTTTAGAGAAGTCTAAAGATATTATAGAGCTGTGGCTTTTTTTGAGAGGGAGCTAGTTATCAGATGGTCAACGTACAGTAGGCTGTCTGTATCAGATTTACCCTGTTTAAAGCCCATTTGGTGTTGGTGAATGAGGTTGTTGTTTGTTACAAACCACCAAATTCTTTTGGCGACTATTTTGTTAAGTAGTTTACTGATGCATGAGTTGAGGGAGATAGGTCTGTATGAGTTGATGGATGTTTTGTCAGTGTTGGGCTTTAGTATAGGTATTGTTAGGCTAGTTTTGTACGTCTGTGGGAGGTAGTTTTGTAGGATATTGTTAAAGTGGTTAAGGAGTCTTTGTTTGAGGGGAGGTGAGGAGTTTTTGATCTTTGGGTATGATATGCGATCTTCGCCTGGTGTTTTGCCTGAGAGTTTGCGGAGTGCAGATTCCATTTCGATCATAGTTATTTTTGTTTCTATAAATTGGGCTGTTTGTGAGGGTGTGTAATTTGTTCGTGTATATATTGTCGAGTTCTTTAAGTTACGAAATTCGGATGGGAAGTTTGTGTCGCTGGACTCCTTTTCCCAGTGTAGGGCGAAGGTGTTAGCTATTTTTTGTTTGATAGTAATGATTTGGTGGGTTTGTGGGTCTTTGATAGAGTGTATGGTTTTGTATGGAATTTTCTTATGTTGGACCATATTTTTGAGGTGGGTGTGTTTGGGTTGATGTCTCCTGTAAATTGGGTTGTAGATTTTTGTTTTGATAATTTGATTTCTCTTCTGTAGCGTGCGTTGGCTTTTCTAAATGTTATTATATTTGTCTGGTTGACGTCTCTTTTGAGGTTTTGCCATGCTTTGTTTTTTTCTTTTTTAGGTCTGTTAGTGTGTTGTTCCACCAAGGGACATTTTTTGGGCGATTTATGCAGCCTGTTTGGGGTATGCTGTGGTGTGCTGATTGAATTATTATTTTATTTATGTTGGCTGTTTCTTTGTTTATGTTTGTTGATGCATTAATTTTTGTATTGAAGTGGTTTGTAAGGAGGTGGAATTTTAGCCAGTTGGCTTTGTCTAAGTTGAATTTTGGTTTCTTTGGGTCTGGGCTATTTTGTTTGAATATTGTGATTAATATTGGAAAGTGGTCGCTTCCGTTTAGGTCGTCAGTTATTTTCCAAGTAGTATCTGTAATAATGTCTGATGTGCAAAGTGAGAGGTCAATGTGAGTAAATGTGTTGTGCGTTGAGAAGTGTGTGGGTGATTTGTCGTTAAGTAGCGTGAGATTGATTGAGTTTTTTATGAAGGATACGATGGTATTTCCTTTTTTATTATTTTTTGTTGATCCCCATAGTTGGTGCCAACTGTTGAAGTCGCCCAATATGAGGGTGTTTTGGTAGAGGACGCTTCTTAGGTTTGAGAGGTTGAAATTTTGTGATGGTGGGATGTAGGTTGAGATTATTTTTATTTTTTTTTTGGATGAAACTTCCACGCAGATTGCGTCGAAGTCATTTGCTAAGGGTAGACCCTTTATTTGTAGGGAATTGTGTATAAGTATTGCTACACCACCATAGTGTTGGGAGGTATTCAGGGAGTGGAGTGAGTAGTTAATGGGTATGGGAATGTTTGTTGTAGATTTTAGGTGTGTTTCTTGTAGTGCTATTATATTAAGATTAAAGTTTTTAATTAGTGTTTGTAGCTCACTGTAGTTGTTAAAATATCCGCGTATATTCCATTGTATGCATTTAACTGTCATGTGTTATGTAGATTGACTGTTTACTTTGTAAGTTACTGTTTAATTTGGTTTGTAGGTTACTTAAGAGTTGTCGCTGTCGCTGTTGTGGGAGGCTTTGCTTTTTTTGTTAAGAATAGACTTAGATTTGGATAGTTTTAGGTTAGTAGAGAGATTATTGGACTTATCTTTAGCGTATAATCTTAGTTTTAAATCCTTAGTAATCTGGGATGAGTATGAAGGCGTCTTAACTTCGGGGATAGCGGTCATTTCCATATCAGCTATGTTTGGTTCAGCGGGTTGTGGTGGACTTATGAGTTGTTGCGATGTAGTTGTGTCTATGGTGTTGGTTGGGGCTGGAGAGATTGAATGATTGTTGAGTCCTGAAGTAGAGGGGCGGGAGAAATGACTTTTAGTGTTGTTGTTCCTGTTGAAAGTGTAGTTGTGTGAGTGTTTGAAGAGTGAGCATATCCCTTGTTTTGCGTAGTATTTAGGTTTGACAGTGTTGTGTTTGCTTTAATTGTGTTGTTATGTGATGTGTGTGTTGATGAATTTGTGGTTGTAGTTTGTGAATTTGTTCCTGGTGATGAGTTTGATAATGTTCTTGCGTAGCTAATGTTAAGGTGTTGATTGTGACGTTGGTGGTACATACTTAATGCCGTTTTGTGGTCCACTTTTTCTGTTATTTTTATTGCTGTTAGTTCTTGTTGTTTTTTAAATGTAGGGCATTGTCGATCGAGAGGACTGTGATTGGAATCTGTTTCAGGAATGTTTTTGCAGTTTATGCAGCTTTTTCCATTTGTGCAGCGTTCGTTGTCTGTTGTGTGTTTCTCTGCTGAACAGTTACAGCAAGTTTCGGGGCTTTTGCAAATGACGGTTGGATGTCCAAAGCGAAGGCATTTTTTGCATCTTGGTGGAAGAGGGATATATGGACGGACACGTACCATTTCGTAACCGATTTGAATGGATTCTGGTAGCTTATGTAGTGCAAATGTTAGAATGATAAGGCCAGTTTCTGTTAATGTAGTGTCTGATGAGTTATTTGTAGATAGTTTTTTAGATAGTTTTTAAGATCTTGCGTACTTCACTAACTTTTTGATTAGCTAGTTCTTGCAAAATTTTTTCATCAGGTATGTTTCGCAGCTGATTACAATAAATGACACCTTTGGATGAGTTTCGGAATTCATGTTCACGGGCTTGTACATCGATGTCACCCATTTTTTTAATTTTTAAGAGCTTAATTGCTTGTGTTGCGTTTTTAGTTTTAATAAGTAGAGTACCGGCCCTCGTATTTTTACATGATTCGACTTCTCCTCCGCAAGCGTAGTCAATTGTTTTTTTTTATTAGAAACGGTGAAGTGTTTCTGAAATTGTTGTTGTCTGTCCTTGAAATTGTTATGTATTTAGGGTCGTTGACCGAACTATTGCTGTAACTAACGGTGCGTTGCAAATTTGGTGGTCTGGACATTGTATTGTTTATCGGGCTGATGCCCTCACACTGATCCGATTGTAACTGTTCCGCTATGTATTTGTTGTTGTTTTATTGTTTTTAAATATATTTAGAATTTTGTTGGTAAATTTGTTTGGTTCGTTATGTGTAGGTTTGCACTAGTTACTCTTTACTTGAGCAATCGCAGAAGTAACACGACTTGACTCGATGAGGTTTGGAGTGAAACTGAGGAAAAATAATAATAAATGTCTAAATGTAATTAATTTAATATTTTAATAAAAAAATAGAGAATTTCGACCAAGAATTATGAAAAGTTGAAGTTGATTTCTTTTAGAACATACTCCCCAATGTGCGTAAATTTCCTTCTACGCATGGCCGTGCAGTTGTATAGCAGCTGCTGGACACCTGCATAGATCTTTTTGATTAACTAATAGTCTGGAAGCTTGTCTGCTTATTATTTATTAAGTTTTTTTTCTTCTTTTTTTCGTACGTGGACCAGATTTGTTTAGAAGTATCCAATGTGAACCAGCATGCATATGCATCATTGATCTCTTTTTTATAGGTAATAAGAAATTTAATACCAGTACCAAGTAGTACCAAAATAGTTTAGCATTAATTTTTGTCATCGCCCCTCCGATTTTGTCCAAACTTAACAGGTTGACTTTTCCTCCTCCTCTTAACATGTATTCCAAATTTTATCTCTGTACCTTAAATGGATGCAAAGATATGACAAATTTTGATTATCGCTTATATGGGGGGTGGGGCAACGCCCCCTCCGATTTTGTCCAAACTTAACAGGTTGACTTCTCCTCCTCCTCCTCTTAACATGTATTCCAAATTTCATCTCTGTACCTTAAATGGATGCAAAGATATGACAAATTTTGATTATCGCTTATATGAGTGGTGGGGCAACGCCCCCTCCGATTTTGTCCAAACTAAACAGGTTGACTTCTCCTCCTCATCCTCTTAACATGTATTCCAAATTTCATCTCTGTACCTTAAATGGATGCAAAGATATGACAAATTTTGATTATCGCTTTTATGGGTGGTGGGGCAACGCCCCCTCCGATTTTGTCCAAACTTAACAGGTTCACTTCTTCTCATCCTCTTAACATGTATGTCAAATTTCATCTCTGTACCTTAAATGGATGCAAAGATATGACAAATTTTGATTATCGCTTATATGGGGGTAGGGCACCGCCCCCTCTGATTTTGTCCAAACTTAACAGGTTGACTTCTCTTCATCCTCTTAGCATGTATACCAAATATCATCTCTCTACCTTAAATGGGTGCAAAGATATGACAAATTTTAATTATCGCTTATATGGGAGCCGGGCAACGCCCCCACCGATTTTGTTTTAGGTTAGTAGAGAGATTATTGGACTTATCTTTAGCGTATAATCTTAGTTTTAAATCCTTAGTAATCTGGGATGAGTATGAAGGCGTCTTAACTTCGGGGATAGCGGTCATTTCCATATCAGCTATGTTTGGTTCAGCGGGTTGTGGTGGACTTATGAGTTGTTGCGATGTAGTTGTGTCTATGGTGTTGGTTGGGGCTGGAGAGATTGAATGATTGTTGAGTCCTGAAGTAGAGGGGCGGGAGAAATGACTTTTAGTGTTGTTGTTCCTGTTGAAAGTGTAGTTGTGTGAGTGTTTGAAGAGTGAGCATATCCCTTGTTTTGCGTAGTATTTAGGTTTGACAGTGTTGTGTTTGCTTTAATTGTGTTGTTATGTGGTGTGTGTGTTGATGAATTTGTGGTTGTAGTTTGTGAATTTGTTCCTGGTGATGAGTTTGATAATGTTCTTGCGTAGCTAATGTTAAGGTGTTGATTGTGACGTTGGTGGTACATACTTAATGCCGTTTTGTGGTCCACTTTTTCTGTTATTTTTATTGCTGTTAGTTCTTGTTGTTTTTTAAATGTAGGGCATTGTCGATCGAGAGGACTGTGATTGGAATCTGTTTCAGGAATGTTTTTGCAGTTTATGCAGCTTTTTCCATTTGTGCAGCGTTCGTTGTCTGTTGTGTGTTTCTCTGCTGAACAGTTACAGCAAGTTTCGGGGCTTTTGCAAATGACGGTTGGATGTCCAAAGCGAAGGCATTTTTTGCATCTTGGTGGAAGAGGGATATATGGACGGACACGTACCATTTCGTAACCGATTTGAATGGATTCTGGTAGCTTATGTAGTGCAAATGTTAGAATGATAAGGCCAGTTTCTGTTAATGTAGTGTCTGATGAGTTATTTGTAGATAGTTTTTTAGATAGTTTTTAAGATCTTGCGTACTTCACTAACTTTTTGATTAGCTAGTTCTTGCAACATTTTTTCATCAGGTATGTTTCGCAGCTGATTACAATAAATGACACCTTTGGATGAGTTTCGGAATTCATGTTCACGGGCTTGTACATCGATGTCACCCATTTTTTTAATTTTTAAGAGCTTAATTGCTTGTGTTGCGTTTTTAGTTTTAATAAGTAGAGTACCGGCCCTCGTATTTTTACATGATTCGACTTCTCCTCCGCAAGCGTAGTCAATTGTTTTTTTTTATTAGAAACGGTGAAGTGTTTCTGAAATTGTTGTTGTCTGTCCTTGAAATTGTTATGTATTTAGGGTCGTTGACCGAACTATTGCTGTAACTAACGGTGCGTTGCAAATTTGGTGGTCTGGACATTGTATTGTTTATCGGGCTGATGCCCTCACACTGATCCGATTGTAACTGTTCCGCTATGTATTTGTTGTTGTTTTATTGTTTTTAAATATATTTAGAATTTTGTTGGTAAATTTGTTTGGTTCGTTATGTGTAGGTTTGCACTAGTTACTCTTTACTTGAGCAATCGCAGAAGTAACACGACTTGACTCGATGAGGTTTGGAGTGAAACTGAGGAAAAATAATAATAAATGTCTAAATGTAATTAATTTAATATTTTAATAAAAAAATAGAGAATTTCGACCAAGAATTATGAAAAGTTGAAGTTGATTTCTTTTAGAACATACTCCCCAATGTGCGTAAATTTCCTTCTACGCATGGCCGTGCAGTTGCATAGCAGCTGCTGGACACCTGCATAGATCTTTTTGATTAACTAATAGTCTGGAAGCTTGTCTGCTTATTATTTATTAAGTTTTTTTTCTTCTTTTTTTCGTACGTGGACCAGATTTGTTTAGAAGTATCCAATGTGAACCAGCATGCATATGCATCATTGATCTCTTTTTTATAGGTAATAAGAAATTTAATACCAGTACCAAGTAGTACCAAAATAGTTTAGCATTAATTTTTGTCATCGCCCCTCCGATTTTGTCCAAACTTAACAGGTTGACTTTTCCTCCTCCTCTTAACATGTATTCCAAATTTTATCTCTGTACCTTAAATGGATGCAAAGATATGACAAATTTTGATTATCGCTTATATGGGGGGTGGGGCAACGCCCCCTCCGATTTTGTCCAAACTTAACAGGTTGACTTCTCCTCCTCCTCCTCTTAACATGTATTCCAAATTTCATCTCTGTACCTTAAATGGATGCAAAGATATGACAAATTTTGATTATCGCTTATATGAGTGGTGGGGCAACGCCCCCTCCGATTTTGTCCAAACTAAACAGGTTGACTTCTCCTCCTCATCCTCTTAACATGTATTCCAAATTTCATCTCTGTACCTTAAATGGATGCAAAGATATGACAAATTTTGATTATCGCTTTTATGGGTGGTGGGGCAACGCCCCCTCCGATTTTGTCCAAACTTAACAGGTTCACTTCTTCTCATCCTCTTAACATGTATGTCAAATTTCATCTCTGTACCTTAAATGGATGCAAAGATATGACAAATTTTGATTATCGCTTATATGGGGGTAGGGCACCGCCCCCTCTGATTTTGTCCAAACTTAACAGGTTGACTTCTCTTCATCCTCTTAGCATGTATACCAAATTTCATCTCTCTACCTTAAATGGGTGCAAAGATATGACAAATTTTAATTATCGCTTATATGGGAGCCGGGCAACGCCCCCACCGATTTTGTCAAAACATAGCCTATGTTCTTTTCCATCATCCCATCTATCTCTATTCCAAAATTCAGACGAATTGGTTGAGCGGTTTAGCCGTAAGAGAGGATATTAGAAAACATATTTTCAGTCACTCGATGACGAGGTGCTAAATACGCAGCAGCAATTTTTATAGTCCCAGTCATTGTTTGTAACTCTATAATTGTAATTTGTGCCCAGTCATGTATAATCGGCTTGCAGATTGAAAAATGTATGTTGCTCTTAATAATTATTGCCGGACCTCTACGCGCTGTACCAGCAGGGTGGTTTGACGTTACTACTTCATAGCCATGTATTTTGAAATGTGATCTTTCATTAAAATGTGTCTCAGAAAGTAAAACAACGTCCACGTTTTGAGACTTTATGACGTGCTCGATTTCAAGCATATGTTGGCATGCGCCATTTGCGATCCATAGTACTATTTTAAGGCTTGGAAGCATTGTTGTTTAAAAGAGACGTTATAACTTGAAGTTGATTTGATATTTGATCAACCAATTTGTCTGTTCTTTTCATCTGATTTTCCATCATCATTTCCAGTTTTTGAAGTCTTTCATTATGATCCGCAAAACTTTCATTAGTTTTACCATGACTCATCGTTGTGTTTTCTTTTCACATCATACATCAGCATAGCTACGGTTAAGTGGTATGGTGTTTTGTGCTTGTTTTGAGATTGTCAAGCTATTATTATTTGAAGTTATGTTAACTACATTTTCAAGTATTTGAGATTTTTTGACAGAAGAAGATTGCGTTCTTTTTAAAGTGGCTTGATACACTTCACACCCTTTATAAGAAGCGGTGTGAGATTTATTGCAATGAGCACATTTAGCTGGAGCAGATTTTTCTTTTGTGCAGTCCTGCGAGCAGTGTTGCATAGCACACTTAACGCATCTAAATGGCTTGGTACAATAACTCTTAGTATGTCTAAATTCTTGGCACCTGTGGCATTGAACTACATCTTTGAACTTTTTGAGAGGCTCAATTTTCACAATCGCACTGCAAAGACGAGTAATTTCATACACCTTTTTGTTGTTTGTATTTGGTTCCAAATCTACAAAAAACCTTTGCAGCGGTTTTTTATTAAATCTACTAATAGCGTTCTTTATGTTTCTAGTTTTATGATTGTGTCTTTCTAGCTCTTCTTTTATACGTTCAGTTGAAGTCGAATGATGTAGATTTTTGACAAACACTCTGAATGCCCTCTTCTGCTTTAATTGGTAAGTGTGGTATATAACTTTTTGTTGATCGAGAAGCTTTATAATATCACGACATTTCTCGCTTGACCTTATCATGACTCGTAATTGACAATCCCGATAAGATTTATAACCGAACGACTCCTTCCCTATACATTCATTGAATTGATTCAACATCGATTGTATATTTTTTTTACTGCAGGAATAAATAATGGCGGTGGTTTTGGTTCGCCAGTGCTATCAGTAAGCAAATTATCTGGCAAACTGGATTCATATTTGAACTTAGACGATTATCGGTGGTTACATTTGTAGCGGAACTCGCAGTCGAATTCATCTCTTCACTCATAAGACTTTCAACGTTAGAACTTTTTTGTTGTTTTCTTTCAACGTTTGGCGAGTTTTTTGATTTTCTTTTTAATTTAGTTTTAAGTCTATGAACATACTCAGCTTGCCAACTACAAGCGTCGCCTCCCTCCTCACCAGCAGAATTCATACCTGGCTGCGTAATTGTTTTTGCATTAACTGTTTGCGCATCCACAATTGAATGTTTTTGTTTAACGGGTTTATAATTGATGTTTGTTGTTAGTTGTTTGTTATTGTTCACTAAGTTTAATCCGCAAAAAAAATATTACTGACCGCACTTATCAACAATAGAGTACCAACACGCTAAAATGATGAATATTAACTTTTAGCGCAGCGGCATTATTCACAACCTGAGACTGCGGCCAATTTACTGGGACAAATCACAATGGACTGAGTCGTCATGAGTGATACAGCTAACATGGTCCATGAATGGATATATCAGAGGGAAAATGGTGTTATAGATGTCGGTCGCATATACGCTAGCCAAAACAGCTGAGTCAGCAGCGCTGTTAGCGAATTTCTGCAGGACGGCTGGAAAGTAGCGGTGTTCCTTTCTGCTGAGCGGCGCAACAGCACGGTAAATCTGTTAGCAGTGTTGTTGCGGCTCATTAGCAGAAATGATATAAAAGGAGCGGCACTTTACACCGAAAGATAGTCTGACTTTGGGTTTTGAACTGAAAGCTAGACAAGTATTTGAACAAGGGGCTTCAAATAAGTTTTGAACAAAGGGCTTCAAGAAAACAGCTGAAGAACTATTTGAACACTGGGCGTCAAATAGGATTTGAACACTGGGCGTCAATTCTATAGCTGAAGAACTATTTGAACATTGGGCGTCAAATAGGATTTGAACACTGGGCGTCAAATCTGCAGCTGAAGGTACTATCTGAACTCTGGGCGTCAGATAGAGTTCGAACAATGAAAGACAGACCAACAACAAAGGCGATATTTGACCACTGGGCGTCAAATCAACAGCTGGAGCGATATTCGAACACTGGGTTCGAATCAGCGGACAGGGAACTCACAAACAAAACATCTGTAAACCTTTAAAAGGGTGTGTACATTAGCCTGAAGAGAGAAGAGGAGAGAAACTCAGAAATAAAAGCACTAAAATCAATAAAAACAAAACAAACACTGTTTAATTTTCCTCGCGGTCTCAAAATCTATAAATTTATGTAGACGGACCTTGGCGAAGCTGAGCTATCCCAGCCTTAGGCCCGGATAAACCGGAAGTCCTTTATAATACGACTCCAATTATATTTTTTTTTATTATTTTCTCGCAACATAATCTCTAAGTTCGTTATAATACCATACGCTCTCCCTCTCGCGTGATATATACGACTCAAATTATATTTTTGTTCCCTCGTAATATTTTTTTTTTATTATTTTCTCGCAACATATCTCTAAGCTCGTTATAATACCCTACGCTTTCCCTCGCGCGTGGTATATACGACTCAAATTATTTTTTTGTTCCCTCGTAATATTTTTTTTTTTTATTATTCTCTCTCATAATTTCTTTTAATATCCTACAGTTTCTCTTCAGAAAGGTATACCCGACTCAAAGTGTCTTTTGTTATCTTATAATTCGTGAATTAAACATTCATATTAAATACTTTTGAAGAGATATTCATTTATACTCTTTTTAATTATATCTCAATTTCGCAAAATATTTAAAAATATTTCTCTTTGCTCTTCTTGCAAATTAAATTGCTCTCGAGCAGTAAACATTTTTTAAAAATTATTTATTGCTTATAAAAAAAAAGACAATAGAAATGATAGTTTCGGACTAGAGTTCAAAGTGATCGGACGTGTCGCGCATAACAATTAAATAACAATCTTAACAGCGAGGATATGGACCTCGAAAGCAACATCAGTGCTGACTTTTGCGAGCTCCCAAGCACTAGTCAACAAGCAGCTATGTTACACGTGCGTGCCGCTGCCACAGCAAAAGAGCCTTCAACCAGCTCTAAAACGCCGCCTAAGCCACCGCCAATAGTTATGGAAGGAGTTGAGGATGTAAATTTGCTATTGCAATGTAACTGATGTTACTAAAGTCGAGGCGGAGTCAAGCGACTCTATGCTGCCAATGCAGCCTTGTTAACTGGCTGGAGGCAGAAAAGTATGAATTTCACTGCTACCAGTTAAAAGAAGACCGGCCGTATAGGGTTTGCGTTAAGGGCTTGCATCACAGTACGCTGCACAGCAACATTAGGGACGAACTGGTGAAGATGGGGCATAAATTGATATATGCGCATTCACCTAAGCAGCGCAGCGAGCCTGGTTGCCCGGACGCCAAGCCAGTAAACATGTTCTTTTTGAACATTGCCCCTGCGGCCAATAACAAGGAAATACTGGCCATTAAGACCTTGTGCCGCATGCGGGTCAAGGTTGAAACTCTCCGCAAACGCACCGCCATTGTGCATCGCTGCCAACAGTTTGGACACTCGGCTAAATACTGCCGTAAGACACACATTTGCGTGAAATGTGCCGGTGAGCACCCTGCTATTAACTGCACACGTCCACTGAGTGAGATGTGTACGTGCTACAACTGTGGAAAGCAGCACCCGGCTAACTATTCCGGATGCAGCAAGTACCAAGCGTACTTGGAACGCTCCAAGCCGAGGCGTGGTGTGGGAGCCAGAAACACATCAATTACACGGACTAAAGCACGAAAACCCACAATTGGCCGGCAGACAGCCGCTCCTGAACAAGGCATGTCTTATGCTGATGTGACAAGAGGTGTCGAGCAGCCCAAGCAGCAACACCAACAGCAGCAACAGTTACAACAGCAACAACAACCGCAACAACAACAGCTGCATCAGCAGAGAGAATGGCAGCGCAGTGACAGAAGCCGGAGCCGACGAGGCGTTCGTGACGCAGCACCGCTACTGGATGGCAATAGCATTGAAGCCATTCTGCGGTCGCTAAATGAAAACATCAATTCTCTTCGCATGGTCCAAGAAAAACAGATGGACATGATGATGCAGCAGCAGCAGCAACAGACGC
>JAWNNP010000795.1:0-29002 GCA_035044805.1 Leucophenga maculata
AAGCGATTAAAAAGAAACAAAACAAACAGAATCTATGCAAAAGGTGGTGGGTTATAACAATAACAAATGTTAATAGAGAGAAGATAATTAACGGCATCTTCTCTCTTGCTTGCTCTTTAGGCCCTGTACCGAAGGTACAAGAGCCTATTGGGTTTGTGCAAATGTATGTAACAGGTAGAAATAATGGTCGGAGACCCCCCAAAGTTACCCCCATTATGGTCAGGAGTGATAGAGGAGTCGATATAGCCATGTCCGTCTGTCCGTCTGTCCGTCTGGCCGTCCGTATGAACGAAAGGATCTCGGAAACGGTAATAGATAGAGACTTCGTGTTTTTTGCATTCGACTAGGACTGCTCCGGAATTTTACAAGTTTATTTTGAAATCTTGCCCCTCCCCCCCCCTTCCCCATAAAATCACCCCCAAGGCTAAAAATTTCCTCGGCACAAAAAAAGTAAGTATGCCAGTATAAAGATATCGTCTTTCTAAGCCAAAATCCAAAAAGTTCATCAAAATCGGATAATAAATGACGATTTTATAAGCAATTGAATTTGAGCGACCCCCCTTTTCGTTTCATACATAAAAAAATGTTTTATAAGGCACTTAGTGGTGCAGTGAGAAGTGGTCATGTGTTTGGTCATAAGTTAGGGGAACATTTAGTGTGTTTGTTAGGCGACCTGTGCTGGTACAGGGCCTCTTACAGTCGGTTACGCCCGACTGTGATTTTCTTACTTGTTTTCTATTCTATTTGGTATTGTACAACTTCAGAAAAATAACTAAAACTTAACCCATTATGGACATTCGCGGCATAAACAGTGCCTATAAAATATGGGGGTAGAATGGATAGCCGAAACTGAGGCCTATCCAATGGTACCTATGTTATATGCAAGTCATCGTAAGCCTTAGAAAGAAATATATTAAAATCTAGAAAATTTTTATGCAACGAAGAACAAGTGAATTTTTTTTATAGGTGGTTGTTAGGGTTAACAGTACATCGTGCCTATAAAATATGGGGGTAAAATGGATAGCCGAAACTGAGGCCTATCCAATGGTACCTATGTCATATGCAAGTCATCGTAAGCCTTAGAACAAAATTTTTCAAAATCTTCAAATTTGTATGCAACGAAGAACGAGCGCATTTTTTTCATTGAGGGTTGTTAGGGGTAACGGTACCTCGTGGCTGTGAAACATGGGGGTGAACTGGATAGCCGAAACTGAGACCTATCCAATGGTACCCATGACATATGCAAGTCATCGTAAGCCTTAGAACAAAATATATCAAAATCTACAAAATTTGTTTGCAACGAAGAACGAGTGTATTTTTTTCATTGGGGTTGTAAGGGTTAACGGTACATCTTGCCTATAAAATATGGGGTTAAAATGGATAGCCGAAACTGAGACCTATCCAATGGTACCTATGTCATATGCAAGTCATCGTTAGCCTTAGAACAAAATTTTTCAAAATCTCCAAATTTGTATGCAACGAAGAACGAGCGCATTTTTTTCATTGAGGGTTGTTAGGGGTAACGGTACCTCGTGGCTGTGAAACATGGGGGTGAACTGGATCAAAATCTACATAATTTGTTTGCAACGAAGAACGAGTGTATTTTTTTCATTGGGGTTGTAAGGGTTAACGGTACATCTTGCCTATAAAATATGGGGTTAAAATGGATAGCAGAAACTGAGACCTATCCAATGGTACCTATGTTATATGCAAGTCATCGTAAGCCTTTGAAAGAAATATATTAAAATCTACAAAATTTGTATGCAACGAAGAACAAGTGCATTTTTTTCATAGGGGTTGTTAGGGTTAACGGTACCTCGTGGCTGTGAAACATGGGGGTGAACTGGATAGCCGAAACTGAGACCTATCCAATGGCACCCATGTCATATGCAAGTCATCGTAAGCCTTAGAAAAAAATATATCAAAATCTACAACATTTGTTTGCAACGAAGAACGAGTGTATTTTTTTCATTGGGGTTGTTAGGGTTAACGGTACATCTGCCTATAAAATATGGGGTTAAAATGGATAGCCGAAACTGAGACCTATCCAATGGTACCCATGTCATATGCAAGTCGTCGTTAGCCTTAGAACAAAATTTTTCAAAATCTCCAAATTTGTATGCAACGAAGAACGAGTGCATTTTTTTCATAGGGGGTTGTTAGGGTTAACGGTAGCTCGTGCCTATGAAACATGGGGGTAAAATGGATAGCCGAAACTGAGACCTATCCAATGGTACCTATGTTATATGAAAGTCATCGTAAGCCTTAGAAAGAAATATATTAAAATCTACAAAATTTGTATGCAACGAAGAACAAGTGCATTTTTTTCATAGGGGGTTGTTAGGGTTAACGGTACCTCGTGGCTGTGAAACATGGGGGTGAACTGGATAGCCGAAACTGAGACCTATCCATTGGTACCCATGTCATATGCAAGTCATCGTAAGCTTTAGAAAAAAATATATCAAAATCTACAAAATTTGTTTGCAACGAAGAACGAGTGTATTTTTTTAATTGGGGTATTGGTGTTGTTAGGGTTACCGGTACATCTTGCCTATAAAATATGGGGTTAAAATGGATAGCCGAAACTGAGACCTATCCAATGGTACCTATGTCATATGCAAGTCATCGTTAGCCTTAGAACAAAACTTTTCAAAATCTCCAAATTTGTATGCAACGAAGAACGAGTGAATTTTTTTCATAGGGGGTTGTTAGGGTTAACGGTAGCTCGTGCCTATGAAACATGGGGGTAAAATGGATATAAAATATATCAAAATCTACAACATTTGTTTGCAACGAAGAACGAGTGTATTTTTTTCATTGGGGTTGTTAGGTTTAACGGTACCTCGTGGCTGTGAAACATGGGGGTGAACGCAACGAAGAACGAGCGCATTTTTTTCATTGAGGGTTGTTAGGGGTAACGGTACCTCGTGGCTGTGAAACATGGGGGTGAACTGGATAGCCGAAACTGAGACCTATCCAATGGCAACCATGTCATATGCAAGTCATCGTAAGCCTTAGAAAAAAATATATCAAAATCTACAACATTTGTTTGCAACGAAGAACGAGTGTATTTTTTTCATTGGGGTTGTTAGGGTTAAGGGTACCTCGTGGCTGTGAAACATGGGGGTGAACTGGATAGCCGACACTGAGACCTATCCAATGGTACCCATGTCATATGCAAGTCATCGTTAGCCTTAGAAAAAAAAATATTTAAGTCTACAGAATTTGTTTGCAACGAAGAACGAGTGCATTTTTTCATACGGGGTTGCTAGGGTTAACGGTACCTCGTGCCTATGAAACATGGGGGTAAAATGGATAGCAGAAACTGAGACCTATCCAATGGTACTTATGTTATATGCAAGTCATCGTAAACCTTAGAATGAAATATATTAAAATCTACAAAATTTGTACGCAACGAAGAACGAGCGCATTTTTTTCATTGAGGGTTGTTAGGGGTAACGGTACCTCGTGGCTGTGAAACATTGGGGTGAACTGGATAGCCGAAACTGAGACCTATCCAATGGCACCCATGTCATATGCAAGTCATCGTAAGCCTTAGAAAAAAATATATCAAAATCTACAACATTTGTTTGCAACGAAGAACGAGTGTATTTTTTTCATTGGGGTTGCTAAGGTTAACGGTACATCTTGCCTATAAAATATGGGGTTAAAATGGATAGCCGAAACTGAGACCTATCCAATGGTACCCATGTCATATGCAAGTCATCGTTAGCCTTAGAACAAAATTTTTCAAAATCTCCAAATTTGTATGCAACGAAGAACGAGTGCAATTTTTTCATAGGGGGTTGTTAGGGTTAACGGTAGCTCGTGCCTAAGAAACATGGGGGTAAAATGGATAGCCGAAACTGAGACCTATCCAACGGTAACTATGTCATATGCAAGTCATCGTAAGCCTTAGAAAAAAATACAAAATATGTACGCAACGAAGAACGAGTGTATTTTTTTCATTGGGGTATTGGGGTTGTTAGGGTTAACGGTACATCTTGCCTATAAAATATGGGGTTAAAATGGATAGCCGAAACTGAGATGTATCCAATGCTACCCATGTCATATGCAAGTCATCGTAAGCCTTAGAAAGAAGTATATTAAAACCTACAAAATTTATGTGCAACGATGAACGAGTGCATTTTTTTCATTGGGGGTTGTTAGGGTTAACGGTACCTCGTGCCTATGAAACATGGGGGTGAACTGGATAGCCGAAACTGAGACCTATCCAATGGCACCCATGTCATATGCAAGTCATCGTAAGCCTTAGAAAAAAATATATCAAAATCTACAACATTTGTTTGCAACGAAGAACGAGTGTATTTTTTTCATTGGGGTTGTTAGGGTTAACGGTACCTCGTGGCTGTGAAACATGGGGGTGAACTGGATAGCCAAAACTGAGACCTATCCAATGGTACCCATGTCATATGCAAGTCATCGTTAGCCTTAGAAAAAAAAATATTTAAGTCTACAGAATTTGTTTGCAACGAAGAACGAGTGCATTTTTTCATACGGGGTTGCTAGGGTTAACGGTACCTCGTGCCTATGAAACATGGGGGTAAAATGGATAGCAGAAACTGAGACCTATCCAATGGTACTTATGTTATATGCAAGTCATCGTAAACCTTAGAAAGAAATATATTAAAATCTACTAAATTTGTACGCAACGAAGAACGAGCGCATTTTTTTCATTGAGGGTTGTTAGGGGTAACGGTACCTCGTGGCTGTGAAACATGGGGGTGAACTGGATAGCCGAAACTGAGGCCTATCCAATGGCACCCATGTCATATGCAAGTCATCGTAAGCCTTAGAAAAAAATATATCAAAATCTACAACATTTGTTTGCAACGAAGAACGAGTGTATTTTTTTCATTGGGGTTGCTAAGGTTAACGGTACATCTTGCCTATAAAATATGGGGTTAAAATGGATAGCCGAAACTGAGACCTATCCAATGGTACCCATGTCATATGCAAGTCATCGTTAGCCTTAGAACAAAATTTTTCAAAATCTCCAAATTTGTATGCAACGAAGAACGAGTGCAATTTTTTCATAGGGGGTTGTTAGGGTTAACGGTAGCTCGTGCCTATGAAACATGGGGGTAAAATGGATAGCCGAAACTGAGACCTATCCAACGGTAACCATGTCATATGCAAGTCATCGTAAGCCTTAGAAAAAAATACAAAATATGTACGCAACGAAGAACGAGTGCATTTTTTTCATAGCGGGTTGTTGGGGTTAACGGTACATCGTGCCTAAGAAACATGGGGGTTAAATGGATAGCAGAAACTGAGACCTATCCAATGGTACCTATGTTATATGAAAGTCATCGTAAGCCTTAGAAAGAAATATATTAAAATCTACAAAATTTGTATGCAACGAAGAACAAGTGCATTTTTTTCATAGGGGGTTGTTAGGGTTAACGGTACCTCGTGGCTGTGAAACATGGGGGTGAACTGGATAGCCGAAACTGAGACCTATCCAATGGCACCCATGTCATATGCAAGTCATCGTAAGCCTTAGAAAAAAATATATCAAAATCTACAACATTTGTTTGCAACGAAGAACGAGTGTATTTTTGTCATTGGGGTTGTTAGGGTTAACGGTACCTCGTGGCTGTGAAACATGGGGGTGAAGTGGATAGCCAAAACTGAGACCTATCCAATGGCACCCATGTCATATGCAAGTCATCGTAAGCCTTAGAAAAAAATATATCAAAATCTACAACATTTGTTTGCAACGAAGAACGAGTGTATTTTTTTCATTGGGGTTGTTAGGGTTAACGGTACCTCGTGGCTGTGAAACATGGGGGTGAACTGGATAGCCAAAACTGAGACCTATCCAATGGCACCCATGTCATATGCAAGTCATCGTTAGCCTTAGAAAAAAAAATATTTAAGTCTACAGAATTTGTTTGCAACGAAGAACGAGTGCATTTTTTCATACGGGGTTGCTAGGGTTAACGGTACCTCGTGCCTATGAAACATGGGGGTAAAATGGATAGCAGAAACTGAGACCTATCCAATGGTACCTATGTTATATGAAAGTCATCGTTAGCCTTAGAAAGAAATATATTAAAATCTACAAAATTTGTATGCAACGAAGAACAAGTGCATTTTTTTCATAGGGGGTTGTTAGGGTTAACGGTACCTCGTGGCTGTGAAACATGGGGGTGAACTGGATAGCCGAAACTGAGACCTATCCAATGGCACCCATGTCATATGCAAGTCATCGTAAGCCTTAGAAAAAAATATATCAAAATCTACAACATTTGTTTGCAACGAAGAACGAGTGTATTTTTTTCATTGGGGTTGTTAGGGTTAACGGTACCTCGTGGCTGTGAAACATGGGGGTGAACTGGATAGCCAAAACTGAGACCTATCCAATGTTACCCATGTCATATGCAAGTCATCGTTAGCCTTAGAAAAAAAAATATTTAAGTCTACAGAATTTGTTTGCAACGAAGAACGAGCGCATTTTTTTCATTGAGGGTTGTTAGGGGTAACGGTACATCGTGGCTGTGAAACATGGGGGTGAACTGGATAGCCGAAACTGAGACCTATCCAATGGCACCCATGTCATATGCAAGTCATCGTAAGCCTTAGAAAAAAATATATCAAAATCTACAACATTTGTTTGCAACGAAGAACGAGTGTATTTTTTTCATTGGAGTTGCTAAGGTTAACGGTACATCTTGCCTATAAAATATGGGGTTAAAATGGATAGCCGAAACTGAGACCTATCCAATTCTACCCATGTCATATGCAAGGCATCGTAAACCTTAGAAAGAAATATATTAAAATCTACAAAATTTATATGCAACGATGAACGAGTGCATTTTTTTCATTGGGGGTGGTTGGGTTTAACGGTACCTCGTGCCTATGAAACATGGGGGTTAAATGGATAGCCGAAACTGTGACCTATCCAATGGTACTCATGTCATATGCAAGTCATCGTATGCCTTAGAACAAAATTTTTCAAAATCTACAAAATTTGTATGCAACGAAGAGCGAGTGCATTTTTTTCATAGGGGGTTGTTAGGGTTAACCGTACCTCGTTCCTATGAATCATAGGGATAAAATGGATAGCCGAAATTGAGACCTATCCAATGGTACCCATGTCATATGCAAGTCATCGTAAGCCTTAGAACAAAACTTTTCAAAGTTATTTGCATAGGGGGTTGTTAGGGTTAACGGTACCACGTGCCTAAGAAACAGTGGGGTAAAATATATTGCCGAAACTGAGACCTATCCAATGGTACCCATGTCATATGCAAGTCATCGTAAGCCTTAGAACAAAATTTTTCAAAATCTACAAAATTAGTATGCAACGAAGAACGAGTGCATTTTTTTCATAGGGGGTAGTTAGGGTTAACCGTACCTTGTTCCTATGATTTATGGGGGTAAATTGGATAGCCGAAACTGAGACCTATCCAATGGTACTCATGTCATATGCAAGTCATCGTTAGCCTTAGAAAAAAAAATATTTAAGTCTGCAGAATTTGTTTGCAACGAAGAACGAGTGCATTTTTTCATAAAGGGTTGCTAGGGTTAACGGTACCTCATGCTTATGAAATCTGGGGGTAAAATGGATAACCGAAACTGAGACCTATCCAATGGTACCCATTTCATATGCAAGTCATCGTGAGCCTTAGACAAAAATATATCAAAATCTACAAAATTTGTATGCAACGAAGAACGATTACATTTTCTTCATAGGGGGTTGTTAGGGTTAGCGGTACCTCATGCCTATAAAACATGTGGGTAAAATGGATAGCTGAAACTGAGACCTATCTAATGGCACCCATGTTATATGCAAGTCATCGTAAGCCTTAAAACAAAATTTTTCAAAATCTACAAAATTTGTATTACACGAAGAACGAGTAAGCCTTAGAACAAAATTTTTCAAAATCTACAAATTTAGTATGCAACGAAGAACGAGTGCATTTTTTTCATAGGGGGTAGTTAGGGTTAACCGTACCTTGTTCCTATGATTTATGGGGGTAAAATGGATAGCCGAAACTGCGACCTATCCAATGGTTCTCATGTCATATGCAAGTCATCGTTAGCCTTAGAAAAAAACTTTTCAAAATCTCCAAATTTGTATGCAACGAAGAACGAGTGAATTTTTTTCATTGGGGGTTGTTAGGGTTAACGGTACCTCGTGCCTGTGAATCATGGGGGTGAAATGGATAGCCGAAACTGAGACCTATCCAATGGTATCAATGTCATATGCAAGTCATCGTAAGCCTTAGACAAAAAAATATTTAAGTCTACAGAATTTGTTTGCAACGAGGAACGAGTGCATTTTTTCATAAAGGGTTGCTAGGGTTAACGGTACCTCGTGCCTATGAAATATGGGGGTAAAATGGATAACCGAAACTGAGACCTATCCAATGGTACCCATTTCATATGCAAGTCATCGTAAGCCTTAGAATACAATTTTTCAAAATCTACAAAATTTGTATGACACGAAGAACGAGTGCATTTTTTTCATAGGGGGTTGTTAGGGTTTACGGTACCGCGTACCTATGCATCATGGGGGCAAAATGGACAGCCGAAACTGAGACCTATCCAATGGTAACCATGTCATATACAAGTCATCTTAGCCTTAGAAAAAAATATATCAAAATCTACAAAATTTGTTTGCAACGAAGAACGAGTGAATTTTTTTCATAGGTTGTAGTTAGGATTAACGGTACATCGTGCCTAAAAATTATGGGGGTAAAATGGATAGCCGAAACTAAGGCCTATCCAATGGTACCTATGTCATATGCAAGTCATCGTAAGCCTTAGAACAAAATTTTTCAAAATCTCCAAATTTTTATGCAACGAAGAACGAGTGCATTTTTTTCCGTACCTCGTTCCTATGATTTATGGGGGAAAAATGGATAGCCGAACCTGAGACCTATCCAATGGTACCCATGTCATATGCAAGTCATCGTAAGCCTTAGAACAAAATTTTTCAAAAACTACAAAATTTGTATGCAACGAAGAACGAGTGCATTTTTTTCAAAGGGGGTTGTTAGGGCTAACGGTACCGCGTTCCTATGAAACACGGGGGTAAAATGGATAGCCGAAACTGAGACCTATCCAATGGTGCCCATGTCATATGCAAGTCATCGTAAGCCTTAGAACAAAATTTTTCAAAATCTACAAAATTTGTATGCAACGAAGAGCGAGTGCATTTTTTTCAAAGGGGGTTGTTAGGGCTAACGGTACCGCGTTCCTATGAAACACGGGGGTAAAATGGATAGACGAAACTGAGACCTATCCAATGGTGCCCATTTCATATGCAAGTCATCGTAAGCCTTAGACAAAAATATATCAAAATCTACAAAATTTGTATGCAACGAAGAACGATTACATTTTCTTCATAGGGGGTTGTTAGGGTTAGCGGTACCTCATGCCTATAAAACATGTGGGTAAAATGGATAGCTGAAACTGAGACCTATCTAATGGCACCCATGTTATATGCAAGTCATCGTAAGCCTTAGAACAAAATTTTTCAAAATCTACAAAATTTGTATTACACGAAGAACGAGTAAGCCTTAGAACAAAATTTTTCAAAATCTACAAATTTAGTATGCAACGAAGAACGAGTGCATTTTTTTCATAGGGGGTAGTTAGGGTTAACCGTACCTTGTTCCTATGATTTATGGGGGTAAAATGGATAGCCGAAACTGAGACCTATCCAATGGTACTCATGTCATATGCAAGTCATCGTTAGCCTTAGAAAAAAACTTTTCAAAATCTCCAAATTTGTATGCAACGAAGAACGAGTGAATTTTTTTCATTGGGGGTTGTTAGGGTTAACGGTACCTCGTGCCTGTGAATCATGGGGGTGAAATGGATAGCCGAAACTGAGACCTATCCAATGGTATCAATGTCATATGCAAGTCATCGTAAGCCTTAGACAAAAAAATATTTAAGTCTACAGAATTTGTTTGCAACGAGGAACGAGTGCATTTTTTCATAAAGGGTTGCTAGGGTTAACGGTACCTCGTGCCTATGAAATATGGGGGTAAAATGGATAACCGAAACTGAGACCTATCCAATGGTACCCATTTCATATGCAAGTCATCGTAAGCCTTAGAATACAATTTTTCAAAATCTACAAAATTTGTATGACACGAAGAACGAGTGCATTTTTTTCATAGGGGGTTGTTAGGGTTTACGGTACCGCGTTCCTATGCATCATGGGGGCAAAATGGACAGCCGAAACTGAGACCTATCCAATGGTAACCATGTCATATACAAGTCATCGTAGCCTTAGAAAAAAATATATCAAAATCTACAAAATTTGTTTGCAACGAAGAACGAGTGAATTTTTTTCATAGGTTGTAGTTAGGATTAACGGTACATCGTGCCTAAAAATTATGGGGGTAAAATGGATAGCCGAAACTAAGGCCTATCCAATGGTACCTATGTCATATGCAAGTCATCGTAAGCCTTAGAACAAAATTTTTCAAAATCTCCAAATTTTTATGCAACGAAGAACGAGTGCATTTTTTTCCGTACCTCGTTCCTATGATTTATGGGGGAAAAATGGATAGCCGAACCTGAGACCTATCCAATGGTACCCATGTCATATGCAAGTCATCGTAAGCCTTAGAACAAAATTTTTCAAAAACTACAAAATTTGTATGCAACGAAGAACGAGTGCATTTTTTTCAAAGGGTGTTGTTAGGGCTAACGGTACCGCGTTCCTATGAAACACGGGGGTAAAATGGATAGCCGAAACTGAGACCTATCCAATGGTGCCCATGTCATATGCAAGTCATCGTAAGCCTTAGAACAAAATTTTTCAAAATCTACAAAATTTGTATGCAACGAAGAGCGAGTGCATTTTTTTCAAAGGGGGTTGTTCGGATTAACGGTACCTCGTTCCTATGAGTTATGGGGGAAAATGGAAAGCCGAAACTGAGACCTATCCAATGGTTCCCATGTCATATGCAAGTCATCGTAAGCCTTAGAACAAAATTTTTCAAAATCTACAAAATTTGTATGCAACGAAGAGCGAGTGTTTTTTTTTCAAAGGGGGTTGTTAGGGCTAACGGTACCGCGTTCCTATGAAACATGGGGTTAAAATGGATGGCCGAAACTGAAACCTATCCAATGGTACCCATGTCATATGCAAGTCATCGTAAGCCTTAGAACAAAACTTTTCAAATTCTCCAAATTTGTAGGCAACGAAGAACGAGTGCATCTTTTTCTTACGGGTTTGTTCGGGTTAACGGTACCACGTGCCTAAAAATCATGGCGGTGAAATGGATTGCCGAAACTGAGACCTATCCAATGGTACCCATGTCATATGCAAGTCATCGTAAGCCTTAGAACAAAATTTTTCAAAATCTACAAAATTTGTATGCAACGAAGAACGAGTGCATTTTTTTCAAAGGGGGTTGTTAGGGCTAACGGTACCGCATTCCTATGAAACACGGGGAAAAAATGGATGGCCGAAACTGAGACCTATCTAATGGTACCTATGTCATATGCAAGTCATCGTTAGCCTTAGAACAAAACTTTTAAAATTCTCCAAATTTGTATGCAACGAAGAACGAGTGCATTTTTTTCATACGGGGTTGTTCGGATTAACGGTACCTCGTTCCTATGATTTATGTTGGAAAAATGGATAGCCGAAACTGAGACCTATCCAATGGTACCCATGTCATATGCAAGTCATCGTAAGCCTTAGAACAAAATTTTTCAAAATCTACAAAATTTGTATGCAACGAAGAACGAGTGCATTTTTTTCATAGGGTTTTGTTAGGGCTAACGGTACCTCGTTCCTATGAAACACGGGGGTAAAATGAATAGCCGAAACTGAGACCTATCCAATGGTGCCCATGTCATATGCAAGTCATTGTTAGCCTTAGAACAAAACTTTTCAAAATCTCCAAATTTGTATGCAACGAAGAACGAGTGCATTTTTTTCATAGGGGGTTGTTAGCGTTAACCGTGCCTCGTTCCAATGATTTATGGGGGTAAAATGGATAGCCGAAACTGAGACCTATCCAATGGTACTCATGTCATTTGCAAGTCATCGTTAGCCTTAGAAAAAAATTATCTCAAAATCAAAAAAAATTTGTTTACAACGAAGAACGCGTGCATTTTTTTCATAGGGGGTTGTTAGGGTTAACGGTACCTCGCGCCTTTGAAACATGGGGGTAAAATGGATAGCCGAAACTGAAACCTATCCAATGGTACCCATGTCATATGCAAGTCATCGTAAGCCTTAGAACAAAAAATTTCAAATTCTCCAAATTTGTATGCAACGAAGAACGAGTGCATTTTTTTCATACGGGGTTGTTCGGGTTAACGGTACCACGTGCCTAAAAATCATGGCGGTAAAATGGATTGCCGAAACTGAGACCTATCCAATGGTACCCATGTCATATGCAAGTCATCGTAAGCCTTAGAACAAAATTTTTCAAAATCTACAAAATTTGTATGCAACGCAGAACGAGTGCATTTTTTTCAAAGGGTTTTGTTAGGGCTACCGGTACCGCGTTCCTATGAAACACGGGAGTAAAATGGATAGCCGAAACTGAGACCTATCCAATGGTGCCCATGTCATATGCAAGTCATCGTTAGCCTTAGAACAAAACTTTTCAAAATCTCCGAATTTGTATGCAACGAAGAACGAGTGCATTTTTTTCATAGGGGGTTGTTAGGGTTAACCGTGCCTCGTTCCAATGATTTATGGTACTCATGTCATTTGCAAGTCATCGTTAGCCTTAGAACAAAATTTTTCAAAATCTACAAAATTTGTATGCAACGAAGAACGAGTGAATTTTTTTCAAAGGAGGTTGTTAGGGCTAACGGTACCGCGTTCCTATGAAACACGGGAGTAAAATGGATAGCCGAAACTGAGACCTATCCAATGGTACCTATGTCATATGCAAGTCATCGTTAGCCTTAGAGCAAAACTTTTCAAAATCTCCGAATTTGTATGCAACGAAGAACGAGTGCATTTTTTTCATAGGGGGTTATTAGGGTTAACGGTACCTCGTGCCTTTGAAAAATGGGGGTAAATTGGATAGCCGAAATTGAAACCTATCCAATGGTGCCCATGTCATATGCAAGTCATCGTAAGCCTTAGAACAAAACTTTTCAAATTCTCCAAATTTGTATGCAACGAAGAACGAGTGCATTTTTTTCATACGGGGTTGTTCGGGTTAACGGTACCACGTGCCTAAAAATCATGGCGGTGAAATGGATAGCCGAAACTGAGACCTATCCAATGGTACCCATGTCATATGCAAGTCATCGTAAGCCTTAGAACAAAATTTTTCAAAATCTACAAAATTTGTATGCAACGAAGAACGAGTGCATTTTTTTCAAAGGGGGTTGTTAGGGCTAACGGTACCGCGTTCCTATGAAACACGGGAGTAAAATGGATAGCCGAAACTGAGACCTATCTAATGGTACCTATGTCATATGCAAGTCATCGTTAGCCTTAGAGCAAAACTTTTCAAAATCTCCGAATTTGTATGCAACGAAGAACGAGTGCATTTTTTTCATAGGGGGTTGTTAGGGTTAACGGTACCTCGTGCCTTTGAAAAATGGGGGTAAAATGGATAGCCGAAAATGAAACCTATCCAATGGTGCCCATGTCATATGCAAGTCATCGTAAGCCTTAGAACAAAACTTTTCAAATTCTCCAAATTTGTATGCAACGAAGAACGAGTGCATTTTTTTCATACGGGGTTGTTCGGGTTAACGGTACCACGTGCCTAAAAATCATGGCGGTGAAATGGATTGCCGAAACTGAGACCTATCCAATGGTACTCATGTCATATGCAAGTCATCGTTAGCCGTAGAACAAAACTTTTCAAAATCTCCAAATTTGTATGCAACGAAGAACGAGTGCATTTTTTTCATATGGGGTTGTTAGGGTTAACCGTGCCTCGTTCCAATGATTTATGGGGGTAAAATGGATAGCCGAAACTGAGACCTATCCAATGGTACTCATCTCATTTGCAAGTCATCGTTAGCCTTAGAAAAAAATATATTAAAATCTACAAAATTTGTTTGCAACGAAGAACGAGTGCATTTTTTTCATACGGGGTTGTTCGGGTTAACGGTACCACGTGCCTAAAAATCATGGCGAAGAAATGGATTGCCGAAACTGAGACCTATCCAATGGTGCCCATGTCATATGCAAGTCATCGTAAGCCTTAGAACAAAACTTTTCAAATTCTCCAAATTTGTATGCAACGAAGAACGAGTGCATTTTTTTCATAGGGGGTTGTTAAGGTTAACCGTACGTCGTTCCTATGATTTATGGGGAAAAAATGGATAGCCGAAACTGAGACCTATCCAATGGTACCCATGTCATATGCAAGTCATCGTAAGCCTTAGAACAAAATTTTTCAAAATCTACAAAATTTGTATGCAACGAAGAACGAGTGCATTTTTTTCAAAGGGGGTTGTTAGGGCTAACGGTACCGCGTTCCTATGAAACACGGGGGTAAAATGGATAGCCGAAACTGAGACCTATCCAATGGTGCCCATGTCATATGCAAGTCATCGTAAGCCTTAGAACAAAACTTTTCAAAATCTCCATATTTGTATGCAACGAAGAACGAGTGCATTTTTTTCATAGGGGGTTGTTAGGGTTAACGGTACCTCGTGCCTATAAAATATGGGGATAAAATAGACAGCCAAAACAGAGACCTATCCAATGGTACTCATATCATATGCAAGTCATCGTTAGCCTTAGATCAAAATTTTTCAAAATCTTTTTTTTTATATTTATATTTGTAATAATATAATTAATTAACTATAAATATCTATGGGGGAGATCGACAGGGTGCGATCTTCTCAGCCTTCTCGCTACTCTAACACCTCCAAGTCTGCGTTGTTGTAGCAGGCGCCTCGCAAGTTCGTTTGGATGGTTTTCAAGCCGAACCAAATAATCTTTTGATTGGCGCATTATAACATCGCCAATTTTGTCGACATTCAAGTCCCTTTCTAAGTCGGAAGTGCGCATGTACCAAGGGGCACCAGAAATCATGCGCAACGTCTTGGCCTGTAGTATCCGAACTTTATCTAGGTTTGATTTTGCTGCAATTCCATAAACTTGTAAGCCATACCGCCATGCTGGGGCAATAATTATTTTATAAATGGCGACTTTATTCCTTAGCGAGAGTTTGTTTCTGCTATTGAGTAGCCAGTGAAACTTCCTCAATCTTCCAGTTATTGCTTTAGTAACACTTGTGATGTGGTTTCTGAAAGTCAACCGCCTGTCCACGAATACACCAAGGTACTTGTAACCCGAGTGTTGGCACATCAGCTGGTTATTAATAAAGACTCCCGGACAAGAGTCTGGACGTAAAGCATAAGTAACATTGGCACACTTATTAGAGTTAATGCCAATGTTCCATCGCTTAGCCCATCGCTCGAAGCTGCGCAAGTATTGCTGCAGGATGTCAGAAGCTTCATATACACAGCTGTCTCTGACCAGGATAGCTGTGTCATCTGCAAAAGTTGCGATCAGCAGATCTTGGGCATTTACAATAGGAATTCCGTTGCCAGTGGGCATATCGTGCGTGAACAGTGTATATAACAACGGGCCCAGCACACTGCCCTGTGGAACTCCCGCACGTATGGCCTTGACACTGGACTCCGCGCCATCTAATACAACAGAAAAAGCCCTGTCATGCAAATAACTGTGCATTAATAACCACAGCTGAGGCGGCAGCAGACTTTTAAGCTTACTTAGCAGCCCATCATGCCAAACTCGATCAAACGCCTGCTTAATATCAATATAAGCGGAAACCACGTACTCCTTTGCCTCGAATCCTTCAAGGATGAAATTTACAACCCTATTAAGCTGTTCAGGTGTTCCGTGGGACTTACGAAATCCAAATTGATAGGAGGGAATCCTCTTCCTGACTTCACTCACGTCAAGGATTCGTGTCAATAGACAGCGCTCAAATAATTTTGAAACCGTAGGCAGCAGACTTATAGGCCTGTACGAGTCCAAATTAGAGGGACTTTTGCCAGGCTTATGAATCATGCATATCTTTGCTTTTTTCCATTGCTTAGGAATATGTCCCAGTCTCAGCACAGCATTGAAGATGAGCACCAAAAAGAGAACGGCTTTCAATGGCAATACTTTTAAGGTAAAATTATCCAGCCCATCATCTCCAGGAGCTTTTTTGGGTTTCAGGGCTTTAATATGAGCCGAGACTTCTTCCACTGTTATGGGAGCGACTGGAAGGCAAAGTTGGCCGGGTAAATCAAGTACTGACTGCACCTCACGTGCTCTGGTAATTGATGCAAAACCAAACTGTTGAAAGCGATTTTCTAAGTTTACAGCAAAAGCTTCCGCTCGTTCGCTTGGAGATCTTGCCCAGGATCCGTTTGCCATCCTGAATGGGAATTTAGGGGCCACCTGCTGTTTATATCTCCTAGACAACTTCCATAGAGATCGTTTCGTCGAATCATCTGGGGATACGTTCGCCAAGAACCGATCAGTTTCGCATTGTTTATGTATTGCTAGTAGTTTTTTTACCCTATTTGCTACTCTGCGGTAAACTCTATCCACATTGGGGTCCCGCGTGCGACAGTACTGCCTTCTAAGCCTTCTTTTGATCAGCAATAGTGCCTCTAACGCCACTGGAAGTCTGGATATTGACCTTACACACAGTGATGCATTATTGTGGGTAGTAAGAAGCGCAGCAGAGTGAACTTTGTTAAGAAATAACGCATGCGCATCATCAATGTCATCAGGAGTGAGTATATCCAGATTCAGGTCTAATGTTTTTTCCAGATCTCGACGAAACTCATTTATGTCAGATCCAGGCGGAAGCAAACGGCTTTTCGGTATTTTGATCTTCGGAGCGGTGTTAAAGACAGCTACAAGGTGAAGATGGTCGGATGAGAGCTGGTACTCAGTACTTATGGACACGTCATTAAGATGAAGCCCATTGGAAATAAAAAAGTCAATTGCACTTGGTGTACGGCTTTGATCAAAAGGGAAATGAGTTGCATGACCTGTCGCTAGTATCTGAGCCGATGAATTTTGCACAGCATCCAGTAGGCTGATACCCCTTGAGTCCGCTCTAAAATTACCCCAGCATCTGTTCTTGGCATTAAAATCTCCTCCTATAAGGAACATATTTCCCAGACCATGGAATAATTGATCAAATTCTGTAGTTGCCCATGTGAGATTCGGAGGCAAATATAGCGACGAAACTTTTAACTCACCCTTACTGGTGGCAACTTGAATGGTGGCCATTTGGAGTTTAGCAGTACTTACAGGTTCATGTTGAAAATACGAAATCTCCTGTTTAATAAGCACAGCCGCACCACCTCTTGACCTGTTACTGGGGTGGTCTGCTTTGTGGAGGTTGTACCCTGGTATAAAGATGTTTGCTCCCGTGTGAAGCCATGTTTCCGTGATGAGCATCACATCTAAATTTTGTTCAGTGAGAAATTGCTTTAACTCCTCAATGTGAGCAGCAATCCCACGTGCATTCCACAATCCGAGGCTAAGTCTTTGGTGTGTCACTTTTTGGCATTAAGTAGACTGAGGCACATTTCTTTAAGGAACATATTTGTCTCCTGAAGCTCCTTGAACATGGATTGCAGTGTGTCAACCTTCGCCGTAAGAGCCTCTATGGCTGCCTCAAGTCTACAGTTCTTGTAACTAGGTGAGTTTTTAGGCGTAGTTGGTGGAGCTTCCTTATTAGGCAGTGGATGGTTCACAATTTGCAGTCCAGTGCGCAAAGAGTCAGCATATGAGAAGTCTCCACGCACTATGCTTGATGGAACGAAATGTTTCTGACTACGCTGTTTAACAGTGCCTCGCATGTTTATTGCAGTGTTAATCTTGGGCTTACGTTCGTCCAATTTGGATTTGTAGACACGACAGTCCTTGGACCAAGCCGCATGGTTTCCTCCACAATTAATGCATGTGAGTCGCTCCTCCAACGTTATCTTACATTGGGCAGTTGGGTATTCCCCAGCACACTTGCCACACGAAAATGGTCGCAAGCAATAATTTTTGGTGTGGCCGAACCCTTGGCATCTATGACAAAGGATAGCGTCCACTTTCTTCCTTGGTATTTCTACCAAGACCTGCTGGCTCCCAATTTTGTTGATGGTAAGTGCCTTTTTGTTGTTGGCACTACGAACTAAATCAATGAAGAAAAAGTTGTTTGGGATCAACTTCTCCACCGCTACTCCATCTTCATCAAGCAGTACCTTTCTGGGACGGGGGTTGTGAACACGCAAGACTTGGTGACCATGTTGTCTAAAGGCTTCTTGGATACGCTCTACTGGAGTGTTGCTTGCCAAGTTTCGTATCAGCACTCTGTACGTTTTGTCTTCCCTTAGCTGGTAAGTATAGTGTTGTGCATTTCTTTCTTTTAGAAATTTCACAAGGCAACGATACGAGTCTGAGGTTTCGACATGGACTCTCACTGTCCCATTTCTGCCAACCTTAAGCGAGAAGTTGGTAGGACCAATCAGAGCACCAAGTTCGGCTTCCATTTGAATCACATCCGACACATCCTCAATATTTATTGGCGGAGGTTTTTTTTGATCGAGGTGCCCTGGCATTGCCCGCAGCGTTATGATCCACTTCCATGTCGTCGGTCAATTGTTCTGCGTTACCTATATCAGCTTCTGTTGGGTCATCAATAACCGTATTTGCTAGTACTGCAAAACGATTGTTAATATTATCCGGATTCTCCGGCTTTGTAGGCACCACTTTTCCTTTTTTGCTACAAAGCTTAGGCGACCGCGGGGACAGTTTGCGTTTTGGAGTGGGAGTCTGCCATCTGATCAGCGGCAGTTGCTCATTTCCCGTAACTGAAAGTGGAGCACTTACAGCAGTACACGGCTGGTTTAAGATGCTCGATGTGGAGCACACACCTCCACTTAAGGAAGTTGTGACAGCATATGTCATCGCAAAGGTCGCAATTGATGACGTCATAGTACTGGTATTACTGCAATTACTGTCAGCCCAGTTGCTGCTGACCGGAGCCTTAACTGCAGGAGGAATAGTTATCATTGCGTGCGTCTCAGCGGGAGGTGCACTAACAATTCTATTCATGCGCTCCGATCTAGAACGCGTGATGATCGGTTCAAAGGGGGTAGCAGATTTTTTATTCTCCATAACAATTAGCTATAATTTTACTTAAGTAAAACTAAGCAATTGCTTAATATTATACAATAAAGAAAAAAAAAACAAAAAAAAAAAGTTAGCTCAAATTTGCTAAATGTAAATGCACAGTGTGCCGTTACACGCACGGTTTAGTTTTTGTTTTATTATTTTTGTTTTTTTGTTTTTGTTGTTTTATTATTTGTAGGACTGCGCAAAGCATTCCAAGTTCACGTTTTGCCTCTCGCTTAAACCGCATGCGCAGCGAGAGGCTAACTGTCTTGCCTGTAGGGCAAGCGAGAGGTCGAGGGATAAGACTTGCTTATATTTTGTTGATGCGTTGGCACCGTTAGACGGTGTCAAAACTTAAGCGCGCCGCGAAACAAAACAAATTTATTTCGAGTTTTAATTATTTTCTAAGCACAGAAGAGACACAACCGTAAGCTTCGAATGCAGAAAAGGCACTGTTTTCAAAATCTACAAAATTTGTGTGCAACGAAGAGCGAGTACATTTTTCTCATAGGGGGTTGTTAGGGTTAACGGTACCACGTGCCTAAAAATCATGGCTGTGAAATGGATTGCTGAAACTGAGACCTATCCAATGGTACTCATGTCATATGCAAGTCATCGTTAGCCGTAGAACAAAACTTTTCAAAATCTCCAAATTTGTATGCAACGAAGAACGAGTGCATTTTTTTCATAGGGGGTTGTTAGGGTTAACCGTGCCTCGTTCCAATGATTTATGGGGGTAAATTGGATAGCCGAAACTGAGACCTATCCAATGGTACTCATCTCATTTGCAAGTCATCGTTAGCCTTAGAAAAAAATATATCAAAATCTACAAAATTTGTTTGCAACGAAGAACGAGTGCATTTTTTTCATACGGGGTTGTTCGGGTTAACGGTACCACGTGCCTAAAAATCATGGCGGTGAAATGGATTGCCGAAACTGAGACCTATCCAATGGTACTCATGTCATATGCAAGTCATCGTTAGCCTTAGAACAAAACTTTTCAAAATCTGCAAGATTTGTATTCAACGAAGAGCGAGTGCATTTTTTTCATACGGGGTTGTTCGGGTTAACGGTACCACGTGCCTAAAAATCATGGCGGTGAAATGGATTGCCGAAACTGAGACCTATCCAATGGTACCCATGTCATATGCAAGTCATAGTAAGCCTTAGAACAAAACTTTTCAAATTCTCCAAATTTGTATGCAACGAAGAACGAGTGCATTTTTTTCATACGGGGTTGTTCGGGTTAACGGTACCACGTGCCTAAAAATCATGGCGGTGAAATGGATTGCCGAAACTGAGACCTATCCAATGGTACTCATGTCATATGCAAGTCATCGTTAGCCTTAGAACAAAACTTTTCAAAATCTCCAAATTTGTATGCAACGAAGAACGATTGCATTTTTTTCATAGGGGGTTGTTAGGGTTAACCGTACCTCGTTCCTATGATTTATGGGGGAAAAATGGATAGCCGAAACTGAGACCTATCCAATAGTACTCATGTCATTTGCAAGTCATCGTTAGCCTTAGAAAAAAATATATCAAAATCTACAAAATTTGTTTGCAACGAAGAACGAGTGTATTTTTTTCATAGGGGCTTGTTAGGGTTAACGGTACCTCGTGCCTTTGAAACATGGGGGTAAAATGGATAGCCGAAACTGAGACCTATCTAATGGTACCTATGTCATATGCAAGTCATCGTTAGCCTTAGAACAAAACTTTTCAAAATCTCAAAATTTGTATGCAACGAAGAACGAGTGCATTTTTTTCATAGGGGGTTGATAGGGTTAACCGTACCAAGTGCCTTTGAAACATGGGGGTAAAATGGATAGCCCAAACTGAGACCTATCCAATGGTGCCCATGTCATATGCAAGTCATCGTAAGCCTTAGAACAAAACTTTTCAAAATCTCAAAATTTGTATGCAACGAAGAACGAGTGCATTTTTTTCATAGGGGGTTGATAGGGTTAACCGTACCAAGTGCCTTTGAAACATGGGGGTAAAATGGATAGCCAAAACAGAGACCTATCCAATGGTACTCATGTCATATGCAAGTAATCGTAAGCCTTAGAACAAAATTTTTCGAAATCTACAAAATTTGTGTGCAACGAAGAGCGAGTGAATTTTTCTCATAGGGGGTTGTTAGGGTTAACCGTACCTCGTTCCTAGGAACCATGGGGGTAAAATGAATAGCCGAAACTGAGCCCTATACAATGGTTCCCATGTCATATGCAAGTCATCGTTAGCCTTAGAACAAATCTTTTCAATATCTCCAAATTTGTATGCAACGAAGAACGAGTGCATTTTTTTCATACGGGGTTGCTCGGGTTAACGGTACCACGTGCCTAAGAAACATGGGGGTAAAATAGATTGCCGAAACTGAGACCTATCCATTGGTACTCATGTCATATGCAAGTCATCGTTAGCCTTAGAACAAAACTTTTCAAAATCTCCAAATTTGTATGCAACGAAGAACGAGTGCATTTTTTTCATAGGGGGTTGTTAGGGTTAACCGTACCTCGTTCCTATGATTTATGGGGGAAAAATGGATAGCCGAAACTGAGACCTATCCAATGGTACTCATGTCATTTGCATGTCATCGTAAGCCTTCGAACAAAATTTTTCGAAATCTACAAAATTTGTGTGCAACGAAGAGCGAGTGCATTTTTTTCATAGGGGGTTGTTAGGGTTAACGGTACCTCGTGCCTTTGAAACATGGGGGTAAAATGGATAGCCGAAACTGAGACCTATCCAATGGTGCCCATGTCATATGCAAGTCATCGTAAGCCTTGGAACAAAACTTTTCAAATTCTCCAAATTTGTATGCAACGAAGAACGAGTGCATTTTTTTCATACGGGGTTGTTCGGGTTAACGGTACCTCGTGCCTAAAAATCATGGCGGGGGAAAAATGGATAGCCGAAACTGAGACCTATCCAATGGTACCCATGTCATATGCAAGTCATCGTAAGCCTTAGAACAAAATTTTTCAAAATCTACAAAATTTTTATGCAACGAAGAACGAGTGCATTTTTTTCAAAGGGGGTTGTAAGGGCTAACGGTACCGCGTTCCTATGAAAGACGGGGGTAAAATGGATAGCCGAAACTGAGACCTATCTAATGGTACCTATGTCATATGCAAGTCATCGTTAGCCTTAAAACAAAACTTTTCAAAATCTCCAAATTTGTATGCAACGAAGAACGAGTACATTTTTTTCATAGGGGGTTGTTAGGGTTAACGGTACCTCGTGCCTGTAAAACATGGGTGAAAAACGGATAGCCGAAACTGAGACCTATCGAATGGTACTCATCTCATATGCAAGTCATCGTTAGCCTTAGAACAAAATTTTTCACAATCTCCAAATTTGTATGCAACGACGAACGAGTGTATTTTTTTCATTGGGGTTGTTAGGGCTAACGGTACCTCGTGCCTATTAAACATGGGCCTTAAATAGATAGTCGAATCTGAGACCTATCCAATGGTACACAAGTCATATGCAAGTCATCGTAAGCCGTAGAACAAAATTTTTCAAAATCTACAAAATTTGTATGCAACGAAGAGCGAGTGCATTTTTTTCAGAGGGGGTTATTTGGGTTAACCGTACCTCGTTCCTATGAACCATGGGGGAAAAGTGGTTAGCCGAAACTTAGACCTATCTAATGGCACGCATGTTATATGCAAGTCATCGTAAGCCTTCGAACAAAATTTTTCAAAATCTCCAAATTTGTATGCAACGAAGAACGAGTGCATTTTTTTCATAGGGGGTTGTTAGGGTTAACCGTACCTCGTTCCTATGATTTATGGGGGAAAAAAGGATAGCCGAAACTGAGACCTATCCAATGGTACTCATGTCATTTGCAAGTCATCGTTAGCCTTAGAAAAAAATATATCAAAATCTACAAAATTTGTTTGCAACGAAGAACGAGTGTATTTTTTTCATAGGGGGGTTGTTAGGGTTAACGGTACCTCGTGCCTTTGAAACATGGGGGTAAAATGGATAGCCGAAACTGAGACCTATCCAATGGTGCCCATGTCATATGCAAGTCATCGTAAGCCTTGGAACAAAACTTTTCAAATTCTCCAAATTTGTATGCAACGAAGAACGAGTGTATTTTTTTCATACGGGGTTGTTCGGGTTAACGGTACCACGTGCCTAAAAATCATGGCGGGGGAAAAATGGATAGCCGAAACTGAGACCTATCCAATGGTACCCATGTCATATGCAAGTCATCGTAAGCCTTAGAACAAAATTTTTCAAAATCTACAAAATTTGTATGCAACTAAGAACGAGTGCATTTTTTTCAAAGGGGGTTGTAAGGACTAACGGTACCGCGTTCCTATGAAAGACGGGGGTAAAATGGATAGCTGAAACTGAGACCTATCTAATGGTACCTATGTCATATGCAAGTCATCGTTAGCCTTAAAACAAAACTTTTCAAAATCTCCAAATTTGTATGCAACGAAGAACGAGTACATTTTTTTCATAGGGGGTTGTTAGGGTTAACGGTACCTCGTGCCTGTAAAACATGGGTGAAAAACGGATAGCCGAAACTGAGACCTATCGAATGGTACTCATCTCATATGCAAGTCATCGTTAGCCTTAGAACAAAATTTTTCACAATCTCCAAATTTGTATGCAACGACGAACGAGTGTATTTTTTTCATTGGGGTTGTTAGGGCTAACGGTACCTCGTGCCTATTAAACATGGGCCTTAAATAGATAGTCGAATCTGAGACCTATCCAATGGTACACAAGTCATATGCAAGTCATCGTAAGCCGTAGAACAAAATTTTTCAAAATCTACAAAATTTGTATGCAACGAAGAGCGAGTGCATTTTTTTCAGAGGGGGTTATTTGGGTTAACCGTACCTCGTTCCTATGAACCATGGGGGAAAAGTGGATAGCCGAAACTGAGACCTATCCAATGGTACCCATGTCATATGAAAGTCATCGTTAGCCTTAGAACAAAACTTTTCAAAATCTCCAAATTTGTATGCAACGAAGAACGAGTGCATTTTTTTCATAGGGGGTTTTTAGGGTTTACGGTACCTCGTGCCTATAAAACTTGCGGGAAAAACGGATTGCCGAAACTGAGACCTATCCAATGGTACTCATGTCATATGCAAGTCATCGTTAGCCTTAGAACAAAACTTTTCAAAATCTACAAAATTTGTATGCAACGAAGAACGAGTGCATTTTTTTCATTGGGGTTGTTAGGGTTAACGGTACCTCGTGCCTATTAAACATGGGAAAAAATAGATAGCCGAAACTGAGACCTATCCAATAATACCCAAGTCATATGCAAGTCATCGTAAGCCTTAGAACAAAATTTTTCAAAATCTACAAAATTTGTATGCAACGAAGAGCGAGTGCATTTTTTTCAGAGGGGGTTATTTGGGTTAACCGTACCTCGTTCCTATGATCCATGGGTAAAGTGGATAGCCGAAACTGAGACCTATCCAATGGTATTCATGTCATATGCAAGTCATCGTTAGCCTTAGAACAAAACTTTTCAAAATCTCCAAATTTGTATGCAACGAAGAACGAGTGCATTTTTTTCATAGGGGGTTGTTAGGGTCAACCGTACCTCGTTCCTATGATTTATGGGGAAAAAATGGATAGCCGAAACTGAGACCTATCCAATGGTACCCATGTCATATGCAAGTCATCGTAAGCCTTAGAACAAAATTTTTTAAAATCTACAAAATTTGTATGCAACGACGAATGAGTGCATTTTTTTCATTGGGGGTTGTTAGGGTTAACGGGACCGCGTTCTTATGAAACACGGGGGTAAAATGGATAGTCGAAACTGAGACCTATCCAATGGCACCTATGTCATATGCAAGTCATCGTAAGTCTTAGAACAAAACTTTTCAATATCTCCAAATTTGTATGCAACGAAGAACGAGTGCATTTTTTTCATACGGGGTTGTTAGGGTTAACGGTACCTCGTGCCTAAGAAACATGGTGGAAAAACGGATAGCCGAAACTGAGACCTATCGAATGATACTCATGTCATATGCAAGTCATCGTTAGCCTTAGAACAAAACTTTTCAAAATCTACAAAATTTGTATGCAACGAAGAACGAGTGAATTTTTTTAATTGGGGTTGTTAGGGTTAACGGTATCTCGTGCTTATTAAACATGGTTGTAAAATGGATAGCAGAAACTGAGACCTATTTAATGGTACCAATGTCATATGCAAGTCATCGTAAGCCTTAGACAAAAATATATCAAAATCTACAGAATTTGTTTGCAACGAAGAACGAGTGCATTTTTTCATAATGGGTTGTTAGGGCTAACGGAACCTCGTGCCTATAAAACATGGGGCTAAAATGGTTAGCCGAAACTTAGACCTATCTAATGGCACTCATGTTATATGCAAGTCATCGTAAGCCTTAGAACAAAATTTTTCAAAATCTCCAAATTTGCATGCAACGAAGAACGAGTGCATTTTTTTCATTGGGGGTTGTTAGGGTTAACGGTTCCGCGTTCCTATGCAACATGTGCGTAAAATGGATAGCCGAAACTGAGACCTATCCAATGGTACCCATGTCATATGCAAGTCATCGTAAGCCTTAGAAAAAAATATATCAAAATCTTCCAAATTTGTATGCAACGAAGAACGAGTGCTTTTTTTTCATAGGTGGTTGTTAGGGTTAACGGTACCTCGTGCCTATAAAATATGGGGGTGATATGGATAGCCGAACCTGAGACCTATCTAATGGTACTCATGTCATATGCAAGTCATCGTTAGCCTTAGAACAAAATTTTTCAAAATCTACAAAATTTGTATGCAACGAAAAAGAAGTGCATTTTTTTTTTTTAGCGGGTTGTTAGGGTTAACAGTACCTCGTACCTATGAGACACGGGGTTAAAATGGATAGTCGAAACTGAGACCTATCCAATGGTGCCCATGTCATATGCAAGTCATCGTTAGCCTTAGAAAAAAATATATCAAAATCTAAAAAATTTGTTGCAACGAAGTACGAGCGCATTTTTTTCATAGGGGGTTGTTAGGGTTAACGGTACATCGTGCCTATAAAATATGGGGGTAAAATGGATAGCCGAAGCTGAGACCTATCCAATGGTACCTATGTCATATGCAAGTCATTGTAAGCCTTAGAAAAAAAATATATCAAAATCTACAAAATTTGTTTGCAAAGAAGAACGAGCGCATTTTTTTAATAGGGGGTTGTTAGGGTTAACGGTACATCGTTCCTATAAATTATGGGGGTAAAATGGATAGCCGACACTGAGACCTATCCAATGGTACTCATGTCATATGCAAGTCATCGTTAGCCTTAGAACAAAATTTTTCAAAATCTACAAAATTTGTATGCAACGAAGAAGAAGTGCATTTTTTTTTTAGCGGGTTGTTAGGGTTAACAGTACCTCGTACCTTTGAGACACGGGGTTAAAATGGATAGTCGAAACTGAGACCTATCCAATGGTGCCCATGTCATATGCAAGTCATCGTTAGCCTTAGAAAAAAATATATCAAAATCTAAAAAATTTGTTGCAACGAAGTACGAGCGCATTTTTTTCATAGGGGGTTGTTAGGGTTAACGGTACATCGTGCCTATAAAATATGGGGGTAAAATGGATAGCCGAAACTGAGACCTATCCAACGGTACCTATGGCATATGCAAGTCATCGTAAGCCTTAGAACAAAATTTTTCACAATCTCCAAATTTGTATGCAACGAAGAACGAGTGCAGTTTTTTAATAAGGAGTTGTTAGGGTTAACGGTACATCGTGCCTATAAAATATGGGTGTAAAATGGATAGCCGAAACTCAGACCTATCCAATGGTACCTATGGCATATGCAAGTCATCGTAAGCCTTAGAAAAAATATATCAAAATCTACAAAATTTGTATGCAACGAAGAACGAGTGCATTTTTTTCATAGGTGGTTGTTAGGGTTAACGGTACCTCGTGCCTATAAATAATGGGGGTGAAATGGATAGCCGAAACTGAGACCTATCCAATGGTACCTATGTCATACGCAAGTCATCGTAAGCCTTAGAAAAAATATAAAAAAATCTAAAAAATTGTTGCAACGAAGTACGAGCGCATTTTTTTCATAGGGGGTTGTTAGGGTTAACGGTACATCGTGCCTATAAAATATGGGGGTAAAATGGATAGCTAAAACTGAGACCTATACAATGGTACCTATGTTATATGCAAGTCATCGTAAGCCTTAGAAAAAAATATATCAAAATCTACAAAAATTGTTTGCAACGAAGAGCGAGCGCATTTTTTTCATAGGGGTTGTTTGGGTTAACGGTAGCTCGTTCCTATAAATTATAAGGGTAAAATGGATAGCCGAAACTGAGACCTATCCAATGGTACTCATGTCATATGCAAGTCATCGTTAGCCTTAGAACAAAATTTTTCAAAATCTACAAAATTTGTATGCAACGACGAATGAGTGCATTTTTTTCATTGGGGGTTGTTAGGGTTAACGGGACCGCGTTCTTATGAAACACGGGGGTAAAATGGATAGTCGAAACTGAGACCTATCCAATGGCACCTATGTCATATGCAAGTCATCGTAAGTCTTAGAACAAAACTTTTCAATATCTCCAAATTTGTATGCAACGAAGAACGAGTGCATTTTTTTCATACGGGGTTGTTAGGGTTAACGGTACCTCGTGCCTAAGAAACATGGTGGAAAAACGGATAGCCGAAACTGAGACCTATCGAATGATACTCATGTCATATGCAAGTCATCGTTAGCCTTAGAACAAAACTTTTCAAAATCTACAAAATTTGTATGCAACGAAGAACGAGTGAATTTTTTTAATTGGGGTTGTTAGGGTTAACGGTATCTCGTGCTTATTAAACATGGTTGTAAAATGGATAGCAGAAACTGAGACCTATTTAATGGTACCAATGTCATATGGATAGCCGACACTGAGACCTATCCAATGGTACTCATGTCATATGCAAGTCATCGTTAGCCTTAGAACAAAATTTTTCAAAATCTACAAAATTTGTATGCAACGAAGAAGAAGTGCATTTTTTTTTTAGCGGATTGTTAGGGTTAGCAGTACCTCGTACCTATGAAACACGGGGTTAAAATGGATAGTCGAAACTGAGACCTATCCAATGGTACCCATGTCATATGCAAGTCATCGTTAGCCTTAGAAAAAAATATATCAAAATCTAAAAAATTTGTTGCAACGAAGTACGAGCGCATTTTTTTCATAGGGGGTTGTTAGGGTTAACGGTACATCGTGCCTATAAAATATGGGGGTAAAATGGATAGCAGAAACTGAGACCTATCCAATGGTACCCATGTCATATGCAAGTCATCGTTAGCCTTAGAACAAAATTTTTCAAAATCTCCAAATTTGTATGCAACGAAGAACGAGTGCATTTTTTTCATTGGGGGTTGTTAGGTTTAACGGTACTTCGTTTCTATTAAACATGGGGGTAAAATGGATAGCCGAAACTGAGACCTATCCAATGGTATCCAAGTCATATGCAAGTCATCGTTAGCCTTAGAACAAAACTTTTCAAAATCTCCAAATTTGTATGCAACGAAGAACGAGTGCATTTTTTTCATAGGGGGTTTTTAGGGTTTACGGTACCTCGTGCCTATAAAACTTGCGGGAAAAACGGATTGCCGAAACTGAGACCTATCCAATGGTACTCATGTCATATGCAAGTCATCGTTAGCCTTAGAACAAAATTTTTCAAAATCTCCAAATTTGTATGCAACGAAGAACGAGTGCATTTTTTTCATTGGGGGTTGTTAGGTTTAACGGTACTTCGTTTCTATTAAACATGGGGGTAAAATGGATAGCCGAAACTGAGACCTATCCAATGGTATCCAAGTCATATGCAAGTCATCGTAGG